>SNQJ01S0087649.1:0-24675 GCA_010110895.2 Picea sitchensis
TTACATTATCATACATTTGAGCACCAACTCATTGTGAGGCTACAACCTCTATTTTGCAAGATGAAACTTGCTGAGAGAACCAACTCTCTATTTTTCTCTAGCACCCACTAGAAGGAAGCACCAACTCCCTGGTTTCTCTAGCACCAACTAGAAGGAAGCTCCAACTCCCTGGTTTCTCTAGCACCAACTAGAAGGAAGCACCAACTCCCTGTGTTCAAGCCCCCACTTGAACCTCTAAGGACACCAGTCCTCCCTAGCACCTCCCAACCTCCCTGAATTATGAATATGAAATACTAAAACCTATTACAGTGATATAGTGTTCAATAAAAACTTACTAGTCTCATCACTGTTCTACAAGATTTTTCTACTCAGACTTCCTCGTTGTCTTCTAGCATGCATCCGCTGCCCATTCTATTCTTCTGCTTTTATGCTCTGTGCACCATGTCCATTCGTTGCACAGTTCTTCTTCTGTTCTTTTTAGCTACTGCAGTCTGATCCTTCTTTATGCATGAATCACCTTCAACAACATCCATCGCAATCTCAACAACAACAACAACCCCATCTCTTCTCTGTACTATGTATTTATATATTTTATGCACCTTGTGCATGCAATGCATGCAATCACTTTGCATACTCACACTGCGCCAATATCCTCCACAACTCGAGTGCTTTGTTTGATCATCATCGTGACTCTTCAGCTTCTCTGGCCATTTTTCCACTCGTTCAACATCATTGTATGTTATGCTGAGATTCCTCAGCTTCTCTGGAAGTTGAGACTCTTCATCTTCTCTGTGACAGTCGAGCTCACCTTCTCTATTCCAGTTACAAGCTTCAATGCTCATCCAGCTGTCAATCACCTCCACGAGCATCTTCATCCCTCTTGAAGATTCCCAGAGACTCTTCATCTCCTCTGTCAATCACCCCAAAGTGTCTTCGAGTCCTCTGGCAGAAACCATCAGTGGTTTCTGGCAGTTACACTGTGACGTGCAATAGTAGCCCTTCGATTATGCTCAGATTCACTTGCAATGTTGGATTTACTCTAATGGGTTCTTGTGTTATTTACCTGTTTCACACTTTCGCAATTCGAAGATTCTGCGATGAGACATATTGAGTCTCCATGTCACAAGTTCCAAAACTCTGAAATAGAGTTTTTCTGTGTTGTCTCCTTCCTTTATATGACCACATCTATGACCAAGCGCTTATACATAAATCGCTTTCGCGATTTTGCATTTCGTGAATCTGGAGATGAGGCATCTCGACTCTCCAAGTCGCGATCCCTAAAATGCCGAAGTACTCTTCTCTTCAGCTTCTCTAATGATGTGACCACCGGTGGTAACCATGGGCTGTGCCAAAAGGGCGCTTCATATTTTGCAAGTTTATAAACTTCATCACGTCTGATCTCGCATCTCATGAGTTCACACACCATGCTCCATTGACTCCAAGTCAATGACTTGACCTTCGATTCGACGGTCCAGATCTGAGCTTAATTCAATGGTTCAGATCATATCACCATTTCGCATATCGCGATTTCAGCATTCATATTTCTTTCCTCTCCAAGTTGCGAGTCGCGAAACTCCGAAATGGAGTCTTGGATCAATGGTCCAGATCACACCTTGATCTAACGGCTGCGATTAAATCGTGATTTTGCATATCACTATGTCATTGGTCATGTTACTTGACTCTCTGAGTTGTGATAGGTGAAGCTCTGAGATGGAGCTGGATCAATGGTCCAGAACGAACCTCAATCTGACGGCTGCGATTAAATCGCGATTTTTCATATCGTGATTTTTGTGATGGAGGTTCTCGTCACTCCAAGTCCCGATATGCGAAGCTCTGAGATGGAGCTTAGATCAACGATCCAAAACTCTTGGTGATCTGACAGTCTATATCTTATCGTGAGTTCGCCACTTCGCGATTTCACATCTTCACGATTTCGTCCACCTTCGCGATTTTGCCGGTTCGCGATTTAATCCACCTTGCGATTTCATCACTTCGTGATTTCGCTGTTCTTGCCATCACTATTCTTTGACATCACTGATCTTTGCCATCGCTGATCTTTGTCGTCAATGACAAGCTTACCCCCAACTGTAAACCTTCCAACACATGTATACTTCAAATCGATGACACTCTTTCAGATTCATTATTAATTAAGCAATCCATTGTGCAGTCAACAAAAATAGGTGAGAATGATTTGTGGACAATGTTATTTGATGGGATATGTACAAGAGAATCAATTGGAGCAGGTATAGTCATTATTTACCCATCAAAAGAAGCCACTCATTTGACTTTTAAGCTTGAATTTAAATTCACAAAAAACATTGCAGAATATGAGGCATTACTCTTGGGTGTAAATGCATCTAAAGATATGAGAATTAAGAATTTGCAGGTTTTTGGGGATGCAGATATGATAATCCAACAGGTAAATAAGTCCTATCAAGCAAAACATGTCAGGTTAAAATCCTATAGAGATGAATTTTTGACAGTGATTCATGCTTTTACAAATTTCAAGATTACTTATGTTCCTAGAGCAATGAATGAACTAGTTGATTCATTGGTTGTTTCAACCTTCTCTTTCATACCTCCATTACCTCCTAAATTAAACTATGAAATCCAAGTAAAGTATAGGCCATCATTCCCTGATAATGTAAAGTTTTGGAAGGTTTTTGAAGATGATGTTGAACTCACCAAATTCCTTGCAGTAATGGTTGAGTTTGCAGATTTGCAGATTGATTTGGAAAATGAAGATGATGAAGAAGTTGAGAAGCCAAAGATTAGAAGTAAAATTGGAGCACATGAAATTGTTCAATTGTCCACTAATATAATTCCTAAAGGATTGGTCCCTTTAGAAAATATTTTTGATAATAATGATGTGGTTGCCAAATTGGAAAAGAAGGAAGATGACTCAGATATCTTTCAGTTTAATGTAGCCAGTGAGCAAGATCCTAAATATGTCAACTTAGCTTCTCATTTGTCTGACGAACAAAAGGTTGATTATGGTGAGTTGTTAAAAGAATTTGCTGATATCTTTGCTTGGCAATATGGTGACTTGAAAACATACAACACTGAGACAATTCAACACAAGATTCCATTAAACAAAGATAATAAACCATTTAGGCAGAAGCTTAGATATTTCAGTCCTATGTTGCTGCCTACCATGGAAAAAGAGATCAAGAAATTATTGGATGCTAAACTTATTATACCTCTCAGATACTGAAATTGGATTTCTAACCTTGTACCTATCAGAAAGAAAAATGGAGAGATCAGACTTTGTGTGGATTTCAAAAATTTAAACAAGTGTTCTAGGAAAGACAACTACCCACTACCCAAGATGGAGCACATTTTACAGAAGGTGTCAGGGTCAAGTGTGATGTCCTTTATTGATGGATTCTCCAGATACAATCAGATTGTTTCCCATCTGGATGACAGAAAAAATACTTCCTTTACCACTCCATGGGGCACTTTCATGTATGAAAAGATGCCTTTCAGACTGATGAATGCTGGAGCTAGTTTCCAAAGAGAAATGGACATTGCATTCGTTGCAGAGAAAGACAAATTTGTTTTGATATATATTGATGACATAACTGCTTTTTCAAGCAGCCATGAGGATCATTTGCATCACTTGAGGAAAGAATTCCTAAAATGCAGAAGGAATGGCATTTCTCTGAATCCTAAGAAATCTAATTTTGCACTTAAAGAAGGGAAATTTCTTGGACATATTGTTTTAGCTAATGGGGTAAGGATTTATCCAAAAAGAGTAGAAGCCATTAAAAAATTGTCTCTTCCTAGATCAAAAAAGGATATTCAGTCTTTCCTTGGAACTATAAACTTTATCAAAAGGTTTATAACAAACTTTGCAGAGCTTACCAAGCACATCACTTACATGTTAAGAAAGAATTATGAAGTTAGGTGGACTGAAGAATCTAAACATTCTTTCAATGCTATCAAATAATCTATCATGACAGCCCCTGTTTTAATCAATCCTAACTTTGACAAAGAGTGTTACATATTCTCATTTTCTTCAAAAGATACAATTGCAGCTGTACTATTTCAGAAAAATTGTTGATGGTCAGGAGAAACCAGTTACCTTCTTCAGTAAAGTCTTGAGAGATGCTGAAGTGAAGTATGAACATTGGAGAGAGAGCAACTTTTGGAAAAGATAGAGTTACACCAAAGGAAGATGAAATAAATTTTTGACAGAAAAGTTAAGGAAGATATTTTCAAGGTAGGGGATCTGGTTCTGAAATGGGATGAAGGAAGGCAGGAAAAGGGAAAACATGGAAAGTTTGATGCACTCTGGATAGGTCCATTTGTCATAGCATCAGCTTAGAAGAACAACACTTTTGTCCTCCAAGATCTTACAGGTGAAGAAGTATCAGGTGACCCATTCAATGGGCGGTTTCTAAAACTCTACTTTTCATGAGGCTTTTCTTAAGCCTTCTTATTTGTACATATTATTTTCAGTTTTTGTTTTTGTTTTGTTTTGTCAATAACTCCATGCCCAATGGAATACTGAGTAAAATCAATTTTGAAGTTAATTTGTAAATAAGGCTACTGAGTCAAACTAGGTTCTTGGAAACCTCATAGGGAGGTCTCCATCCTAGCTAGAGCCAAATGTTATCTCCCAAAATCAATCAATCAACTTGTTCCATTTTGTAGGTGATAACATAGTTATAAATAGGGTCCTATATAATTTTTTAGAAATTTGAAGTGTCAAAACATAGTATATAAGGATTTATTCTAAAAATAAATCGATCCTCAAAAGGTCTTTTCAAAAGTAGAAGTTAGCCAGTGAAAGTCTCAGGTTTCAATAGCTAAAGGGCACTCCCAACAGCGAGCGAGCCAGTGAAAGTGTTAACACGGGTTTTTCTCCAACAACTTTAGAAACCCAAAAAGGGCATGTTGGACACATGTCATACGATCATCATGGTGAATTAATGGAAACAAAAGAGTGGTTACACATTTTCACCATGTTCTAGTAGGATATCATGATAGATTGTGATCACATATTTCAAGTGGTAAACAAAGAAGGGTTTGAAGATGTGACAAACGCTTAATCATCATTATAACCAGAGAATAAAGTACCAGATATCTCTTGACATCAAACCAAAATCATCATTCCTTATTTCAAACTCACGGTGTTTAAAAATTCTAGTTATGGGGTTTCATATGTCAATTGATGACATGAGGTCATTTTCACTAGCACCAGCCCTTTCCTTATTTAGAAAGATTATTGTGTCAACTATGTATAGTTTAATTTTTGATGAAGTTGTAGATGGAAAGGAAGCGAGGAGGACCACTTTGGAGGAAAGAATTAGAAAACTTATCCTTTTTGCAGTCTCATCCAGAGGTTCATAATATTTTCTCAGATGCAGGATGTATGACCTATGTGGAAAAGTTGCACGAGAGATATGACCAGGCGATAACAGAGACTTTTGCAAATTCATACGATGGAAAGAAAGCTACAACATGTTCTCTGGAATTGATAGTTGTTGAAGCTGCCATTGCTTCAGTTACTGGCTTACCCAGAACAGGTCAAAGTTGGTTTAAAACAACAGTAACCAAGAACTTGGATTTTAGATCATATCTCAAAACAGAGTTCCAAAGTATAACCTAGAAGAAAAGTATCCATGTTTCTTACCTTGAAGATTAATTTCAAGTTCTCTTCAAAGGCATTCAGCTGTATGTAACCTCAGAGGGAAGGTATGACAAGTTGATGTTATATCACTTTAGACTTCTAGATCACTTCACAGGGAAGGTCCTTCTAAATCTACCTTTCTTTATTCATAGAAGCCTAACAAAGGTGTGCAATAAGATCAGAGACAAACCATTTAGCATCAAGAATACCCTTTGTCATTATGGCTTGATTAAAATGATTATTCTGGAGGAATTAAAATAGAAAGACAGAACCTGGCAACATTTTGTTTTTTGGGAAGGATTTGAAAATCTACTTCAGCTTGGAAGTGAAAAGAAGAAAAGGGGTAAGAAACAACCTACTCCTCACAACAGATCAAGAGAAAGAAGAGCTCTCTCACCTATACCACCAAGAGGAGAGGCAGGACCTAGTTCAAAGGGAAAGAGAGCTAAAAATAAACTTGATTTTGATACAACTATAGAACAACCTACAGTAAAGAAGGAAAACATTTTAAATTTGCCTTATTCAGATTCAGATTCAAAACCAGAGCAGGGGGAGATACCAACTAATGATAATCCAGAATACTCCATGGAACCTACACATAATTTTGAAGGTTTCACTACCTATGAAGAAGGTGATACATCCAACAAGAAAAATCCAAATGACTGCAAGATAATCAACAAATTAAAAAGGATAATCAAACAACAAGAAGTTCTTGAAAGAGTCATGAAAGAAAGGTATGCAACTCTATCAGAAAATTTCGCCAAGACAAGTGAAGCCTTCAAGAATCTGACCTTGAAGAGGGTAAAAGAAAATAAATGGAAGAGGAATATTGTCAAAGACAACATTAGACTTTGGAAAATAGAAAGAACTCTGAAGATCAAGAATAAGTTGTTGAAATAAAGGCTAGTTAATCACACTCCCTTACAAATTTTAGTAGAGACAACTGAGAATTTCAGTAATGATTAAATGCAAACAATGGTTTTGAGCTTGGCTACAAAGAGTTTTCCTTTCTTAAACAGAGCTTTCACCGGCTAACTAGAAGATCTTAAGGTAGAATAGCTGGTGAAACCCCAGAGAAGAGATTTTGGAGATTTTGAGCCTGTACAGAGCTATTTTTGGGTGATTTGAAGTATAGAGTGATATCAAAGAATAAATGAACAAATTTTAAGATTTTGTTTTCAAGATTTTGAGGAGATATATGATTTGAATACTCATATGATCAGATAACACCTTACTTACAGCTAGTGAAAGTTTTCCAACCACTGAAGACATGTGTCCCTTTCTCCATGACACATCGGAGACATAGCAATGATGAAGACCAGATGTCGAAGACAAACTTTGAAGACAATTTGATTCATAGGAACTAGTTCTTTAGTTATCCTATTGTATTTAGTTTTGTTTTCTGTTTTCTATATTTAGAAATCTAGATCCATTTTTCCAGGATCTGAGACTTGTTGTAAAGGCTATAAATGCCTATCCTTTTCACATACCAGAGGTTCGATTTTGGATACATAAATGTACTATATTGTAAACAAGTTTTTTGATATGATAATACAAATCACAGTTTTTTCTCTCTATTGATATCAGATTCTCATATTTCCTTCTGTAATCTTATTCAAGTTGTTTTAACTGTAGAATGACTGTCATCTCATCAGTCAATTCATAACTTGCTTAAGAGCTACTTATCATTATTTATTAAACCCTACATTTGGTATCTGGATTATAAACACTGCTTTATCACCCACTTTAAAAGGTATCATCTGATTATTGATCCTTGAGAGAACTGGTTCATTTGATTCTCATTTTGACTGTATGAATACCATACTTTAATTGAGTTAGCCCATTGATCCACACATACAAAATACAAAAACAAGTTTACCTTAAGTTACCAAGCATCTTTGATCCACAACCTCAAAGATTTTCTTGGAGTGATAACAATAGGTAATGATTCTTAAAGTATTTCTTAAAGTCATACCATTCCATTTGTTTCTCCTTTAGGCCCTTGGCCAATTTCAGATCTTGCCACCAAATGTTGGCTTTTCCTTTCAGATTGTAAATGGCCATTCTGACCTTCATGTTGGTGGAATAGTTGTATATCTGGAAATATGTTTTGATGTCTAATAACCATGCTTCAGATTCCTCACCTGTCTTGTATTTGCCATCAAATGTAGCAGGTTTGATATTCTTAAATTCTCCCTCAAGATGATGTACATGTTTCCTTTTCCTATCCGGTTTTTGTTTATTTTCAGCTGAAGGGGTACCTTCAAATGAGCTGTCCTCTTTTTCTGCTTCAGGACCATAATTATTGGAGGCCCTTTTATTGAACTCTTATTCATGGTTATCGTCCTTTGGGATTTTATTTGTCACTATACTACGCAACAAGACTTCATTTATTTCTTGTTGCTCCTATTATGCTTTCTTCAGTTTCTCATTGTCAGCTTTGAAAACCTGTAGCTCAACAATCAGATTCCTCATCGTTTCCAGAACTTCAGTAGGTGATATTCTGTCACTATTATGTCTTGGGTATTCAAGATTTCTTTGTTTAGGATTCCCATCAAGTTTGATTTCTGCATCATCCTAGACTGCCATGATTAACACGAAATAGAAAAAGGTTTTATGTTTTTAACAATAAAAGTTTATTAGTTTTACATAAACAAAAATATGTTCTAAGTAAATAATGTGGCCCTGTTCAAGGTCCAAGTTTTGTAACCTTTTCTCTGATACCATATGTAATGAACTTCAAATTCATCATAATTTTTTTTTTTCTATGAGGCTTAAATCTCCAATTACACTTTATATATATTTATCGTTAGATGGAAGAAATCCTTAATTCCTATTATAAATTTTCTATGACGATATTTGCATTCGTCCTACTGCATGATGCCACTTACATGCATGTCTATCTTGCTTACTATAGAAACCTATAAGGTTAATTCTCCAGGAATTTTAGTAAATTCCCCTTTTACTCTCCAACTTACTCATCTATGTACATCATATCTATACCATATATTAGGCTTAGGACTTACATTACTAGTATCCCTTTATGTAAGAGATTACTATAGGTTGCGCACAATAAAATTTTATCTAACCATTTTAAAACGAAAATTTTCTTATCATACATATATTTAAATAGAAAGAAGTCAGGTAAGGTTATATGATGCAGGAGCATCTCTCCACATCAACCAACCAACCAACCAACCCACGTCAGTGCACACATTCAATGAAGAGAGGCACAACCCTCATTTCAAATTTGAATTTGAATGTAATTAAATGAATGTAAGGTTGTTGAGCCATAAAGCCACACTTTGAACAGGCATAGCTGTAGGGAGCCTTGAATGTTTTTAAGGATGAAATCTAGATCTGATTCTAGACTAGACAACTCATTCAATGTAATTAAATAGGGTAGGTAGATTGGAGGGAAGAGCTCGAAGAGCCCCCTCATGTAAAATATTTTTGAATCTCTTTTGCAGAGATAGTTGGTAGCAAGGTAGCAGAGAAGGCATAGAAGTAGTATGCAGAGAGAGTTGAGAAGGAGTTGAGACTCTGTTGAAGTTCGTGCTCAGAAAACCTTTGTAAAGAGGCATTTTTATTAATACAAACATTAGCATTTTTTCCTGCAAGTATTTATGTGTTGAATGAATGTCTATGTGTGTTCTTTATATGCTATAGATGTATATTAGGAATGCATTTGCAGGGGTTGTTTGATTTCAGGGTTAGAGTTCTTTGAGTCTTCACACCAGGGGGGTGTGACAGAACATTGCGGGTTCTGATAGCCGCGCACAGAGAGTGCATTTTTGAATTCTGTGGATTCAGACAAAGGAGTGCTAGGAGGGCACAGTAGCTGAAATCATTAGCTCAGAGGAAGACCTCAAGGTTGTTGGACACCTTGGAGGCAAGACTGTGTAGAGGAATAAATAGTAAGGAGACAGAATCTCTGAGGAGTTCTATAAGGCTCTGCCAGGAGGGCATTGAGCACAGGCACAGAGTACTGAGGAAGAACTCTGCTGTGAGTTCAACTGAAGTCAGAATTACTGAGGATTCTAGACACTCTCCCAGGAGGGAATTGAGTAGGTTCCAGAGAGCATAGGAAGAACTCTTTGAGTTCGGGATTTGAAGAAGAGTCCAAGGAGAAGGATCTTCACAGGGTTGTTGAACACCCTGGAGACTCAGCAAGAGGTTGCTTGAGCTAAGGAGTGCTAGGAGGGCATCAAATTCTCCATCTGAAGGAGGAGTAAAAGGACTGAGTTCCTTATGACTCTGAGTAATAGGAAAGCTCAGGAGGGAGAGCGTTTTCATGTACACAAGCGAGACTCAAGGTAAAGAGTTCGTAGAGGAGAGGAGAAAAGGTTGAGGCCTTTTTCACTTGGAGAATTCTTCCAAGTCAGGAAGAAAGCACGTAAGCTTAGAAGGAGCACAACTGTTGTCGGATCATCCGAAGAGATCTGAACCGTTGAAGTTTCCACGTATAGGGAGCAGTGGAGGAGCACGTAGGACAAAAGAGATTCAGAGCCATTGGATTTCACTCAGAATAGTAGACAGTCGCCATATCTGCCAATAGCTACACGAGGTTTAAAACCTCACTCATAGAGTAGCAGCCACAAAATTCCCGAAAGTGTGAGCACATCGGGATTTCAGACTTCGAAATTTCAGAGGTATTTTTGACGAAGGTTAGGACACTCCACAACGAAAGTCCCGAAATAGCAAAAAGATTGTAGCCGTCCATATGAGGGAGGACACGTGTCGCGAGATCACCCACTTCGTGGAATCAGACACTGGGAAACATAGAGGAAGGATTTTTTTCTCGACTTCGCACCTGGCGAAGTCCCGAAATGATATGGACCATACATCCGTGGAGGACACGTGGTAGAGATCGAGAGTCCACCAGGATTTCAGTTATTGGGGATTCGAGTTGACAGAGGAGATTGTGTCATAGGGGGTCATAAGTCGCGAAATCGCGAAATGATGAGGACCGTCCATTTGAGGGAGGACACGTGGCAGCAATCCAGGATTTCAGGGAAAGTCTCAGAAGGAGGAGTACTTCAGGGAATCGGGTATCAGGAGTACCAGAGGATAGTGAAAAGCTGATGCAATGGGAGTTGCGAAGTTTCGAAATTCAAAGTCCCGGAGAAGCATTCAGGAGAGTAGTGTAGCCGGGAGCATTTCGGCATACTGTGTACCGGGATTTCGGGAATCCTGGGTACAAGGGATTCGTGATCTTATGGAGGAATTTCTCGAAATAGTCAGGGCCGTCAATTTGGAGAATGGATCGGAGCTGTTGATCTAGGCCAAAGTTGAGAAGGGACACATCGACACTTCGACAATTCGAGAGTCAACCGGAAAAAGGGTCCAGACATTTCGGTGTTTGGAAACCGGAAATTGCAAAGAGGAAGAAGGAGACCGGAACATTGCCATTTCAACATTCCAGGTATCAACATTTCTGGAGATCAAGGGGACAGAGGTTCTCAGCATCAGAACTCTGTGAGTTACGAAACTTGAATTTCATGGCCGTGTACAGAAGACCGTGAGGAAAGAAGAAGGACCTGTGGATTAGGAAATTGAGATTCCAACAGGGAATCAAAAGAGATAATTTAGCTTGGAGGAGTGATTGAACGATCCTAAGAGTGGACATCGGCCTGAGGGCTGTGGGTCTGTGTCAAGCGGTATCAGAGCTTAACTCTGTTTGTAAATTTCAGGCAGAGAGAGCAAGAAGGAAAACACCTTGATATACACAAGTTTGGTATCAGAGGCAGCTTGCAAAGATAGGCAAGGGAAGACAGAGTGTTGGAACTCTGTGATGAATTTTCATAGGAATGCAGCAGTCAGGAAGACAGTCTGGTCGACTGTGTAGGGGATGTTTGAAGCACTCAGGGTTGCAGAGTGACAACAAAGGTTTTCCAGGAGGGAAGATAGAGGGTAGAATGACTACTGAAGGTCATGCACATAGTGGGAAGAAGAACCACCATCAAAAGGAGAATGTTGCATGGGATAAGGAGCTTGCCGAGATCAGGGAAAGGATGGATGAACTTGAATTTGGGATGTAGCAGGATACCAAGTCGAGATGGGTATATGAATGGCCCATGAGGACAAAAGAAAAATGTTCAGTCAAGGAGTTGATGGCTAAAAGACAACAGAGATTGTTGAAAATATGGTTGAGTCATGCTGAAAAACTGAACAGACCAGAGGAAGTGGTTCAAGTATGTGAACCAGAGACTGGGAGAAATCTCAGTGATGCTGAGGATGTATTGGGATTAGCTGAAGATCTCAAGGACTGTCAAGAAGACAACCAAGAAATTCCCAATTTCCAGGAGGGAAAAGAGTTGAGATTTTTGCGGGATCTCATGGACTGTCAGGAGGACAACCAGGGAATTTCACGTTGCCAGGAGAGAAATGAGGTGAGGTCACTGAAGGATCTCATGGACTTCCAGGAGGACAACAAAAAGTTTCCAATTTTCTAGGTGGGCATGGGAACAAAAATGGGATTGTTTGAGAGTCTCATGAACGTAGAGGTGAGTTTAAATCAGCCCAAGGAGCTGACAGAATAGATGAGCTCAGAGATGGAGTTGGATTAGCAGATGTAGTTGACAGAGAAGGAAGATCAGAGGAATCTTCTAATGATTGGAGGAATTCGGATATTCCTGCCACATAACCCAGTTGAGGCAAGGATTTTTGTTGTTGATGGAAGAGCGACAAAAGTAGAAAGACAACCAGCTGTGACTTTCAAATAAGAATTGGAGTAGGTGTTAGAAGCTTCCCAGGCAGAAGAAGAAGATGAGCATTCTAAGGAGTGGCTCAATACTTTCAGCCAGGAAGCTGAAAAGACTGCAACATTGGAGCTTGAAGAAGCAGAATAAGAAGAAGCAGACAACATGAGCTTTGTTGATCTGTGTGAATAGATTGAAGCCCTGGAGAGAAGGGTGATAGTGCAGGGTATGAAAATCCAATAGATGAGGTTGGGAACAAATGAAGAGGATGGCATGGGAGATCATTGTGATTTGTCCATCTGTAGAAAAATTTTGTAGCAGAGGAGACTGCATGAATAGAGCCAGCCACTGGAGCAGCTGAACGAAGTGATCAAGAAGATTAGGAGGCTGATGGTAGAGTCAGCAGAGACTGCTAGCAAGGATAAGTTGGGAAGAAAATAAGTAGCAGTAGCAGCGCAGCGGAAGCAACAACAGCAGGGAAGTGGAGCAAATGAACAACTCTAGAAATTTTTTTGGGATCCAGGAGAATTTCAACAGTTGAGATGAGAAGCTCATGAGAAGGAGCTCATGAATTTTGCAGCCGAGGAGTATGATGCAGGATCATCTCTCCACGTCAATCAGCCAGCCAGCCAACCCATGTTAGTGCACACATTCAATGAAGAGAGGCGCAACCCTCATTTCAAATTTGAATTTGAATGTAATTAAATGAATGTAAGGCTGTTGAGCTGTAAAGCCGTGCTTTGCACATGCATAGATGTAGGGATCCTTGAATGTTTGTAAGGATGAAATCCAGATCCTATTCTGGACTAGACAACCCATTCAATGTAATTAAACAGGGTAGGTAGATTAGAGGGAAGAGCTAGAAGAGCCCCCTCATGTAAAATATTTTTTAATCTCTTTTGCAGAGAGAGTTGGTAGCAAGGTAGAAGAGAAGTCATAGAAGTAGTATGAAGAGAGAGTTGAGAAGGAGTCGAGACTCTGTTGAAGTTCATGCTCATAACACCTTTGTAAAGAGGCATTTTTATTAATACAAAGAGAAGAAAATTTTCCTGCAAGTATTTCTGTGTTGAATGAATGTGTATGTGTGTTATTTATATGCTGTAGATGTATGTTAGGAATGCATTTGCAGGGGTTGTTTGATTTCAGGGTTAGAGGTCTTTGAGGCTTCACACCAGGGGGGTGTGACAGAAGGTTGTGGGTTCTGATAGTCGTGCACAGAGAGTGCATTTCTGAATTCTGCGGGTTCAGACAAAGGCGTGCCAGGAGGGCACAACAGTTGAAATCATTAGCTCAGAGGAAGACCTCAAGGTTGCTGGACACCTTGGAGGCAAGACTGTGTAGAGGAAGACATAGTAAGGAGAGAGAATCTCTGAGGAGTTCTTTAAGTATTTTCCAGGAGGGCATTGAGCACAGGCACAAAGAGTTGAGGAATAACTCTGCTGTGAGTTCAACAAAAGTTAGAATTACTGAGGATTCTAGACACTTTGCCAGGAGGGCATTGAGTAGGTGCCAGAGTGCACAGGAAGATCTCTTTGAGTTCAGGATTTGAAGAAGAGTCCAAGGAGAAGGATCTTCACAGGGTTGCTACACACCCTGCAGACTCAGCAAGAGGTTGCTTGAGCTAAGGAGTGCCAGGAGGGCATCAAATTCTCCATCTGAAGGAGAAGGGGTAAAAGGACCGAGTTCCTTACGACTTTGAGTAATAGGAAAACTCAGGAGGGAGAGCGTTTTCATGTACGTAGGCAAGAATCAAGGTAAAGAGTTCGCAGAGGAGAGGAGCAAAGGTTGAGACCTTTTGCACTTGGAGAATTCTTCCAAGTCAGGAAGAAAGCGCGTAAGCTCAGGAGGAGAACAACTGCCGTCGGATCAGCCAAAGATATCTGGACCGTTGAAGTTTCCACGTCCAGGGAGTAGTGGAGGAGCGCGCAGGACATAAGAGATTCTGGGCCATTGGATATCGCTCAGAATAGCTGACAACTGTAAGATCTGCCGAGAGCTACACGAGGTTTAAACCCTCACTCACAGAATAGCGGACATGAAAGTCCTGAAAGAGTGAGCACATCGGGATTTCAGAATTCGAGATTTCGAAGGTCTTGTTGACGAAGGTCAGGAAACTCCACAACGAAAGTCCCTAAATTGTGAAAAGATCGCAGTTGTCCATATGAGGGAGGACACATGTCACGAGATCACCCACTTCGGGGAATCAGACACCGGGAAACACAAAGGAAGGATTTTTTTCTCGACTTCGCACCTAGTGAAGTCTCGAAACGATCTGGACCGTCCATTCATGGAGGACACATGGCAGAGATCAAGAATCCACCAAGATTTCGGTTACTGGGGATTCAATTTGACAGAGGAGATTGTGTCATAGGGAGTCTGATGCAGGAGCATCACCGACTCATCAAGCGAGCCAACGCGGAAGCAGAGGACAACTAGACAAGCCAGCACAAATTTTGAAATTTCTTTGGGACTGTTGCGCAAATCTTAAATGAGTCATTTAAGAAGAGGCGCCTTTGTATATTGTAATGGACCTTGAGCGGATATCTCTCGTCCTTAGGTAGATAGTCGGCATTTAATATAGTTAATGCTGGTAGATAGGAATTTAATTTTAGATTTGATAGCTTTAGAGTCCAAGAGGGAAAATGGATTTAGACACCCTCATTGTATCATTGTAACATTAGCCAGAGCATAGAACAAGAAGCAGGAAGAGAAAGAGAAAGAAGATAATTATGTAGAGAACACCCATGTATTGATAATTGAATTAATAGAAGAAGATTGATTCAATTTCATGGTTTTGTGTCTGATTCCCTGTGTATTGATGTTATGCTCATGGATGTTTATTTCCTATTATGCACTTGCTTTTATATGCTGTGTATATGATTTCATGGTTGAATTGGAGCCTAAAAGGGAGAGTGGATAAGTTTCAATTGTTTCTCTAATTGAGCCAAATAATTCTTGCAAGGAGTGTAGTCGAATTGTCCGCAAGGAGTGCGTTGACAGAAGGGTTCAATTAGAGATAGATTTTGTTCTCTTTTCCTCGAGGGTGCAATTGGGCCTAAGAGTCATGCAAGGAGTGTAAAGTCCGAGAGAAAGTATCAGGGATTGCGAACCTGAGTAAGGAACTGAAAGACTGCTGCTGCAGGAGTGCGTAGAGTCGAAAGACTTCAACACTCAGACGTCATTGAAGGTTTTCCACAAGGAGTGCACGCAAGTTTCTTTCTGGAGGACTTGAGAGTCGTAAGGAAGCTTAGGAGGGATAAAACCTCAAAGTTGTTGAGGGACAGTGGTTGAAGTTTCTCTTTGAAGGTCAGGAAGAGCTTCAAATCTGGGAGCAGGCGGACGAGTTTCGTGGAGAGGAACGCAAATCATTTCGCAGAATCATCAAAGGGAGAACAGACGATCGAAATCCTCTGAGGAGACTTCGTGAATCACCGCAATTTGTTGGATCTCATGAAGGTGCAGGGAAGTTATCAACGCAGGTGTGGAAATTATTCAAGCCCAGGAGGGGCATAGTCTTCGATCCGTCCCACATGAGTCGTCGGATCTACACGTGATATCGTGTATCGGGGATTCGTGAGTCAAAGCTTCAAGTTGTTGCAATGAGAATTGAGATATCGCGATCTGCGATATCCCGACGAGCCAAGAACCATTCATTGTTGAGGATGCATGTCAGGAGATCCAAGGAAGTCGGGGTTCGGAGAATCAGGGGTTTCGAGAACAGAGAAATCTTGCCGCTCGGAATCGCGAAACGCGATATCCTGATGGCAGAGTTGTGTGGGCCATAGCAGAAGTGGTGGAGGACAGGTGTCATATCATATCCGGGATCGGGAAAAGGAAAGTCCCGAATCCATTGATATCAGGATTCGCGATCCCACGAATCCTGAAATCCTGATAGAAGTGACGAGAAGTTGAAGAGACAGCTCACGCGTGCATCAGAGTTTTGTTGCATCAGGTATCGGGAGTCGGCAAATCAAAGTGCACGATACCGCTAGTAGAAATATCCCGATAAGGAAAATATCGACAAAGCAAAGATCCCGACAGGGGAAGATAAGGTCAGCGTTGACTGAGGCTGCGTCAAGAGTGGTATCAGAGCACGAATATATCTTTTCTTTCTATAGCAGAGAAGAGGATTCTCCATACCGCCGAGGAGAGATAGACAGTCACCCGATCCAGAGGATAGGGAGGTGCGACAAAGAGGCAGGTAGGTAACCAATCCAGAAATGGAAAGACAAATGCGTGATCTCCGAGCAAGACTTGAGGACATGGAGACAACGCAAAGACACACAGCTAGTGTAGGGGATCTCAGTGATTCCGATAGTGAAATAGAGGCTGAACGCGAAAAAGAAGTTGCAGCCGAAGATGCATCAAATGAATGCCTAATCAAAGCTATTTCCAGAATGGGTGCAAAGGAAAAAATGGAAATTCCAGTCTATGAGGGGAATCTGGATGCAGAAGAGCTTCTAGATTGGATTAGAGCTCTCGATACATATTTTGACTATGAAGATGTCAAAGAAGATAAGAAGGTCAAGCATGTTGTTACGTGCTTGAAGGGACATGCAACATTGTGGTGGGATGAGCTACAAGATGACAGACGCTGCAAAGGAAAGCAGAAGATCAAGAGCTGGCAAAGGATGATCGCGAAGATGAAAGCGAAGTTCATCCCAAGAGATTATCAAATTACTCTGTTCAGGAGGATGCAGAACTCGAGACAGAACCTGATGACAGTGAAAGAATACACTGAGGAATTCTATCGACTGAACATCAGGGCAGGTCATTGGGAGAGCAATGATGAGAAGGTTGCTAGCTACCTGAATGGTCTGAGATATGACATTCAGGATGAATTGAGTATGGCGACCATTCGGACCATGGAGGACACCTATCAGATGGCTCTGAAAGCTGAGGAAAAGCTGAGCCGTAAGCAAGGTCAAAGAGGTCCGGGAAGGAGCCAACCCAGAGGCAAGGCAGTTTCCCAAGATAAATACCATAAGCCCAAGGGGGAGTGGAAGAAGCCTCAAGGTAAGATTGAGAGAGGTGGGACCTCACAGAGAGGGCCATATGTTGAACAACGAGAGCTACATAATGAACAGAGGGGAGATTATGCTGACAACAACACTTTTCCTCGTACCAGAGGTAGAGGAAGAGGAAGAGGTGGAGTAATCACATGCTTCATGTGTGGGAAAAATGGGCACAAGTCATTCGAGTGTCCAGAGAAAAGGAAGGACATTGGGGAAGCTCACATCACCGAAGCGCAGAGGCGGGATGTTGAGGCAGAAGATGCAGAAGGTGGAAGATCGCTTATGATGTGAAAAGTCCTTTTGACACCTGAGAAGGAGGTGGAAAGTTTAGTCCAAAGGACCAAACTTTTCAAAACAACTTGCAAAACCAAGGACAGGGTGTGCAAGGTTATTGTTGACAGTGGTAGCACGAATAATCTCGTATCTACAGAGATGGTAGAAAATATGGAGCTGGAGACGACTGATCATTCAAGCCCATACAGAGTTTCATGGCTATAGAAGGGACACCGGGTAACTGTTACTAAACAATGCTTGGTTGAACTCAAGATAGGTGGATATAATGATAAGATTTTATGTGATGTTATTCCCATGGATGTTTTTCATCTATTGCTGGGTAGACCATGGCAATATGACAAAAATGTGATTCATGATGGGAAAATGAACACATATACCTTGGAGAAGAATGGGAGAACCCATATGTTGCTTCCAATAAAGGATAAGGAGGTGAAGTCGGAAGTAAACAACACAGTACTTCTCATGAGTGGGAAGGAACTTCTTACAGAGGTTAAGAAGAAAGAAGATCCACAATTCTTTGTGGTCAGGAAACCAAGGATTGTTTTGATTAGCACAAGAGTGGATGATTTATCGGATGAAGTTCAGGAACTGCTGGAAGAGTTCGCTGACATCATAGTGGACGAATTACCTCGTTCGTTGCCACCGATGAGGAGTGTGAGTCATCATATATACCTCATACTAGGAGCTAGTTTTCCGAATAAAGCCTCGTACAGGTTGACGCCACAAGAAAATGAGGAGGTTAAAAGGCAGGTCCAGGAGTTGTTGGACAAGGGATTAGTTAGGGAAACATTGAGTCCATGTGTTGTTCCAACAATACTCAGTCCGAAGAAAGACGGAGGCTGGAGGATGTGCACCGACTCAAGAGAGATCAACAAGATAACCATCAGGTACAGGTTCCCATTGCTGAGAATGGATGATCTAATGGATTGCCTGAGTGGGGCAAAGTATTTTTCAAAGATAGATTTGAAAAGCGGATATCACTAGATTCGCATGAGGGAAGGCGATGAGTGGAAGACAACCTTCAAAACCAACGAAGGACTGTATGAATGGCTAGTCATGCCGTTTGACTTGACGAATGCGTCGAGTACCTTTATGAGGTTGATGAATGAAGTCCTGAGGGAATTCATCGAGAAATTCATCATTGTGTATTTGGATGACATACTGATTTACAGTAAATCAGTGGCAGAACACTTGAAGCATTTGGCTATTGTGATGAAGAAGCTGCAGCAGGAGAAGTTGTTGATTAATATGAAGAAGTCCTCATTCATGAAGACATAGCTCATTTATCTGGGTTTTGTCATATCGGCGAATGAGTTGAGGATGGATCCGGATAAGGTAGAAGTGATCAAGAATTGACCATCACCGAGAAATGTATTCGAGGTGAGAAGTTTTCATGGTTTGGCTAGTTTCTACCGAAAATTCATCAGGAATTTCAGCAGAATCAGCGCAACAATGATGGATACAATAAAGAAAAGGCATAAGTCTTTTCACTAAACAATAGAGGTTGAGAAGAGTTTCAATCTGTTGAAACGGAAGATCACGGAACAACAGGTTTTGGTGTTACCGGATTTTCTGAAAACATTCCAGGTGAAATGTGATGCAAGCAGGTTTTCCATAGGGGCGGTCTTAAGTCAAGAAGACAGGTCGGTTGCATATTTCAGCGAAAAGATGGATGAGGCGAAACTAAAGTACTCCATGTATGATAATGAATTCTATGCCATCATTCAAGCGTTGAAGAAGTGGAGGCATTACTTGATCCCAAAATAATTTGTATTGTACAGTGATAACCATGCATTGCAGTTTGTGACTCAACAGGGGAAGTTGAATCAGAAACATGCAAAATGGGTAGAGTATATGCAAAATTTCACATTTGTAATTAAACACATTTCGGGTATTGCTAACAAAGTGGCTGATGCTTTGAGAAGGAAGAGCTTGCTGTTGCAGGAGTTCCGAGTCAAAACGTTGGGCTTTGAGAATCTCGGGGACATGTACATGGATGATCCAGACTTTAAGGAGGCGTACGAAGCAGCCGAGAATCCAGTTCTCAGGGACCGAAGCCAATGGATAGATTATATGATCCAGGAAGTGTTATTGTTCAGAGGCAATCAACTATGTATTCCAAAATGCTCCATGAGAGAGAATCTGTTGAAGGAGAAACACAATGGAGGCTTAGCAAAACATTTCGGTCACGACAAGACATTTGCAAAGTTGAGCGAGTCATACTTTTGGCCGGGAATGCGAGAAGATGTCAAGAGATTCATTGACAAATGTCGAATTTGCCAGCATTCAAAGGGAAGGAAGCAAAATGCATGATTTTATCAGCCATTGCCCATACCAGAGAGGCCATGGGAGGCGATAAGCATGGATTTCGTATTGGGTTTGCCAAGGATGCAAAGGGGTATTGATTCCATATTTGTGGTAGTGGACATGTTTTCTAATATGTCACATTTTATGCCATGCCAGAAAACCAGCAATGTGACTCACATCGCAAATCTATTCTTCAAAGAGATCATTCGACTTCATGGATTGCCGAAAAGTATAGTTTCAGACAGGGACACCAAATTCATAGGGCATTTTTGGAGGACCTTATGGAAGAAGCCGGGTACTAACTTGATGTTTAGTTCTGCCTATGATCCACAGACGGATGGGAAAACATAAGTGGTGAACAGAAGTCTTGGAGACTTGCTAAGGAGCTTGGTGACAGAACACCACAACCAGTGGGAGAATATATTATGCACAGGAAAAAGTCCATTTCAGGTTGTCTATGGGATGTAGCCGAGAGGAGTTTCTGATCTAAGGGATTCGGAACCAACTGCTACTAGCAGCGCAAGTGCAGAAGAATTCGCTGAGGCGATGAAGGAACTTCACTACAGGGTGAAGGAGCGGTTGCTGAAATCAAACCAGGAGTATAAGCGCAGAGCAGATCAGCATCGGAGACAACTTCAGTTTGAAGTTGGGGATATAGTTCTGGCACACTTGAGGAAAGAAAGGTTCCTGAGGGGAACATACAATAAGTTAAAGATGAAGAAAATCGAGCCATGTAAGGTCTTGAGAAAATTCGAAGAAAATGCTTATGAGATTGAGTTACCAGATGGGATCGGAATATCTCCGATATTCAATATCGCAGATTTATACCCATACAGGGATGGAGAAGTAGAGACTCGAACTGAGGAGCCAGTGATCCAGTGGATGAAGAAATTTTCAGTTGCAGAGAAGCTGCAGATGGAATGCGTACTAGACAAGAGAGTGAGTAATAGGACGAGGCGAAAGCAATACTTCGAGTATCTGGTCAAATGGAAGAATCATCCAGTGGAAGATGCCAGCTGGGAGACTGAAGCTGAGATACAGAAGCATGGACAGACCATGCAGGAGCTCATGGATAGGAGCCCATGAAAGTTTTCAAGCCTAGGAGTATGATGCAGGAGCATCACCGACTCATCAAGTGAGCCAATGCGGAAGCAGAGGACAACTAGACAAGCCAGCACAAATTTTGAAATTTCTTTGGGACTGTTGCGCAAATCTTAAATGAGTCATTTAAGAAGAGGCGCCTTTGTATATTGTAATGGAACTTGAGTGGATAACTCTCGTCCTTAGGTAGATGGTCAACATTTAATATAGTTAATGCTGGTAGATAGGAATTTAATTTTAGATTTGATAGCTTCAGAGTCCAAGAGGGAAAACAAATTTAGACGCCCTCATTGTATCATTGTAACATTAGCCAAAGCATAGAACAAGAAGTAGGAAGAGAAAGAGAAAGTAGATAATTATGTAGAGAACACCCATGTACTGATAATTGAATTAATAGAAGAAGATTGATTCAATTTCATGGTTTTGTGTCTGATTCCCTATGTATTGATGTTATGCTCATGGATGTTTATTTCCTGTTATGCACTTTCTTTTATATGCTGTGTATATGATTTCATGGTTGAATTGGAGACTGAAAGGGAGAGTGGATAAGTTTCAATTGTTTCTCTAATTGAGCCAAATAATTCCTGCAAGGAGTGCAATCGAATTGTCCGCAAGGAGTGCATTGATAGAAGGGTTCAATTAGAGATAGATTGTTCTCTTTTCCTCGAGGGTGCAATTGGGCCTAGGAGCCGTGCAAGGAGTGCGCAGGATGAGAGAAAGTCTCAGGGATTGCGAACCTGAGTAAGGAACTGAAAGACTGCTGCTGCAGGAGTGCGCAGAGTCGAAAAAATTCAACACTCAGATGTCGTTGAAGGTTTGTCGCAAGGAGTGCGCGCAAGTTTCTTTCTGGAGGACTTGAGAGTCGTAAGGAAGATCAGGAGGGATAAAACCTCAAAGTTGTTGAGGGACAGTGGTTGAAGTTGCACTTTGAAGATCAGGAAGAGCTTCAAATCTGCGAGCAGGCGGACGAGTTTCGTGGAGAGGAACGCAAATCGTTTCGCAGAATCATCAAAGGGAGAACGGACGGTTGAAATACTCTGAGGAGACTTCTAAAATCGCCGCAAGCCGTTGGATCTCACGGAGGTGCAGGGAAGTTATTAGCAAAGGTGTGGAAAGTATTCAAGCTCAGGAGGGGCATAACCGTTGATCCGTGCCATAGGAGTCGTCGGATCTACATGTGATATCGTGTATCGGGGATTCGCGAGTCGAAGATCCAAGTTGTTGCAATGAGAATTGAGATATCGCGATCTACGATATCCCGGCGAACCCAAAATCATTCATTGTTGAGGACATGTGTCAGGAGATCCAAGGAAGTCGGGGTTCGGAGAATCGGGGGTTTTGAGAACAGAGAAATCTTGTCGCTCGGAATCGTGAAACGCGATATCCTAACGGGAGAGTTGTGTGGGCCATAGCAGGAGTGGTGGAGGATAGGTGGCATATCATATCGGGGATCGGGAAAAGGAAAGTCACGAATCCATTGATATCAGGATTCACGATCCCATGAATCCCGAAATCCCGATAGAAGTGACGAGAAGTTGAAGAGACAGCTCACGCGTGAATCGGAGTTTCGTTGCATCGTGTATCGGGAGTCGGCAAATCAAAGTGCACGATATTGCGAGTAGTGATATCCTGATAAGAAAAACTCTGACAAAGGAGAAATCTCGAAAGGGGAAGATAAGGTCAGCGTTGACTGAGGCATCGGGTCTTGGGGATTCGAGAGCCCAGTGATCGACAGTGAACTTGCGAAGCCGCGAGTTCCGATCCTTCGATAAGTAAAGAAAGGGGGATTGTGCAGAAGAGAATCTGTGGGTGCAGATTTCCCGATAGGGAAATAGAAGAACCTTGGAGTTCTTCGAGCCGAGAAGAAGAAGATCTTGTGAGAGCGGACGTGCTCCGAGGAGTGTGGCTGCGTCATAAGTTGTGAAATTGTGAAATGAAGAGGACCGTCCATCTGAGGGAGGACACGAGGAAGCAGTCCAAGATTTCGGGAAAAGTCCCGGAAGGAGGAGTACTTCCGGGAATCGGGTACCGGGAGTACCAGAGGACAGTGAAAAGATGATGCAACGGGAGTCACGAAGTTCCGAAATGCGAAGTCCCAGAGAAGCATTCAGGAAAGCAGTGTAGCTGACAGCATTTCAGCATACTGGGTATCGAGATTTCGAGAATGCTAGGTACAAGGGATTCATGATCTTGTGGAGGAACTTCCCGAAATAGTTAGGGCCGTTGATCAGGGGATCAAATTTTNAATTCAAAGTGCTCGTAATCACTTCAAAACGAACGAGAGCGTAGGCCTCATCGTTGCGAACCCAACACAACTCGTTTGGGTTCAAACAGACGTCGAGAGCGAGAGATATCGCATTCTGTTCAAAATGGCAAATAGGCAAAAAAGGGATGTTGACTGTACAGTCCGTACGGACGATGACGTTGTAGGCCGTACGGATGATGTGGCAGGCCGTATGCTGATGTGGAAGATAGTTATTGGACAGTTGGCATATGACATGTTTTTTGGAAGCGAATGGGATGGCGACACGTGGCCCAATCAAAGGCCGCCATGTGTCATTTGTTGGTTGGTTAAAACCTTTGCACTCAGCAAGAGTCGACCCCGTGACCTCCGGGCAGGGTAAAGCTTTGGGAAAGGCCGCCCAACCAGTGCGCCCACACATGTTCCTTGTTATGTATATACATTGCATTATATTTAAATTTGTTTAAATGTATGTGGGGGCGTGGACAGGGCCGAGGCTAAGCCCCAGCCCGTGGTCATATGTTGTATTGTATGCGACCGGAGCCACGGTGGTTAGACCCACCGTAACCATGTTATAACTGTTTAAATATATGCACAGTTTGGTATGCCACGTGACCAATATATATATGCGCGTGGGTTAGCATTACTGTTATCAAACGGTTGTTAAAATTTAAGCCCTGTTGTATAGCGCACGGTCATATGACAGCCATGTGCCCATGGGCCTTGGTAGTTAGGGTCGGCGCGTAATGGTTCGATAGTTTGGACCGGTTGTGCAGTTGTTCCCGATGCCAAGTTTTTACGCTTTAAATTGCGTGTGGGCTAGATTGAGCCAGAGAAGGTGCGTTTTGTAGATGCAGAAACAACAGGCTTGAAGGGGAGACTTCTAGGAAGATTATCTACTTCATTTTTTGGCCAAACAAGGTGCCGAAAAATCCTAGCTAGGGGTTTTTGGATGTTCTGAAGCCATTGGAGCAGTCTATTTGGAATTTTGAGCATTTTAAAGAACATTTTGAGCACTTTGATAAAATAATACAAATGATCCATTAGAAGCTGGACCAAGAGATGTAGCCCAAGAGAGGGGTGAACTCCTTTATCATTTGTTGTGTTATGTGTTTTCTGTTCATTGATTATGTTGCTATTATATGCATCTTGAATGAGTAAATCCTATTAAAAATTGTGTTGCAAAGTTGATCCATTTTTTTATAACACATAAATTTAACTTGCAAATATTTTCAAGAAGACAAGTCTTCTTCATTTTTAGATCAAGTTGGTATCAGAGCATAGGTTTTTGAAGACTTGATTATTTGCAAGTGTTTTGTTTTCTGATGCTCACAAGTTTGAAACTCACAAGAGGAGACGGTCAACTTGTAGAGCCAAGTT
>SNQJ01S0087650.1:9005-32577 GCA_010110895.2 Picea sitchensis
GGTTCAAGGAGGAAATAGAGAAGGCCATAAAGGACCTGTTGGGTATGGGACATATCAAGCCTAGTTCTAGTCCCTTTGCTTCTTCTATTGTATTGGTGATGAAGAAGGATGAAACTATGGTAATGTGCATAGAATACAGATCACTGAACAAGAATACCATAAAAAATTGATACCCAATTCCCAGGATTGATGAGTTGATAGACGAGTTGCATGAGGCAGTCTACTTCTCAAAGGTTGATATGCGATCAGGATACAACTAGATTTGGGCCTGAGAGGAGGATATCCATAAAACAACATTCAGGTGTCACTATAGGCATTGTCAGTTTTTATTCATTCCCTTCGGGTTGACTAAAGCACTAGCTACCTTTCAGTCATGCATGAACCATGTCTTCAACAAACAATTGAGGAAATTATTATTAGCGTTCTTTGATAATCTTTTGATCTAAAAGAGGACATGGGAGGAACATATGAAGCACGTGGACAATATACTCACCATTATAGAGGAGCAATCCATTTTTTCCAAGGAGGAAAAGTGCAAGTTTGGGTTGACATAGATCCTCTATTAGGGACACGTGATTTGTGTTGAGGGAGTAAAGGTGTATCAAGAGAATATTAAAATAATCTTAGATTGGCCCACCTCTGGATCACTCACAAATTTGCAAGGATTCTTCAGGATATGAAACTATTATATGCGCTTTCTGAAAGGATTTTCACAATTGGATGCACCACTAACATAACTCACCCAGAAGGGATCATTCTAATGGTTATAGGACACATAGGTATCATTCGATGGAATGAAGAGGGTGATGAGCACTTGCCTAGTATTATCACTCCCATATTTTATGCAACCTTTTGTCATGGAGTGTGATGCATCTTTTGAGGGGATAGGATCAATATTGATGCATAATTGACACCCGATAGCTTTCGAGAGAAGAAATATAAGAAATACAAAGAATCTCTATTTGATCTATGATAAGGAGATGTTGGCCATCATGCATGCATTTTCCAAGTTCATACAATGCTCGATAGGAGGATTCTTTTTGGTTAGGATTGACGACAACAACTTGATAAATTTCTTGGAGCAACAAGACCTAAATGAGAGGCAACATAAATGGGTGATTAAAGTGTAGGAATATGATTTTCACATTGAATATGTAAAGGGGAAGAAGAACATAGTTGTTGACACCTTATCTAGGAGACATGCATCCTTCTCCATGACAGGGATCTCATCATATTTGAGGTCCATCCTTTTGGTGGAATGCTCCAAGAATACCTTCACCTGTGAGTTGATGGAGGGTATTATTCAAGATGATAGGTACATGGTTGTGGATGGCATCATATACTAAAAAAACATGATTCATCTTTCCCCTGAATCCAAAATCAAGGAAAACATTTTGAGGGCAGTAGATGATGCACCACTGGCAGGGAACCAAGGGTATCTGAAGACCTACAGGAAGGTGAGGGAGAGATTCTTTTGGAAGGGTCTCAAGGAGGATGTACTTCGTCATGTGAGGGAGTGTGTGACTTGCTAGCAGAACAAGTCAGATTTTACACATCATGTGGTACTGGATCAACCATTACTGGTCCCGAAGTAGAAGTGGGATACTTCATTACATGGTTGTCAAAGGTATAGAGCAGGGACTGTATTTACATGGTAGTGGATAGATTAACTAAATATATGCACTTATTTTCCATTCCCTAATAATATAATGTATCTCAGGTAGCAAATCTATTCTTCAGGGAGGTGTTCATACTACATGGTATTCCAAGGAACATAGTCAATGATCGAGATAGAAGGTATTTTGGTAGAATTTGTTCAGGTTATCCAGGACATAGTTGACACCTAGTACTAGCTATCACACTAGAAGGACAGGAAAACTAAGAGAGTAAACAAATGGATTGAAGGGTACCTGAGGAACTATGTGTCAGGGAAACAACGAGCATGGATAAAGTGGTTTCATCTCGAGGATCTTTGTTACAATACAACCCATCACATGTCCATCAGGATGACCCCATTTCTTGGAATTGTATGGGTATGATTCCCCATCCTTTATCTATTTGGTGTTTGGGGAGAGAATATCTCCCAAGGACAAATATTGGTTGTCGGAAAGTCAGGGCATCTTGAGAGTCCTGAAGGAGAATTTGTAGGCTGCTCAGAATCAACAAAAGATGTATGCAGATAGGAATAGGGTGGAATGCAGCTTTGAGGTTGAGGACTCGGTCTTTCTTAGGTTGCATCCTTACAAAAAAATGTCATTGAAGAATATTTGTGTAGAAAATATGAAGACTCACTTTTATGGACCCTATAGAGTGATCAAGAGAGTTGGGAAGGTAGCATACGAGCTAGAGCTACCAGAGGGTAGCAGGATACACAACACCTTCCATGTATCCTGCCTCAAGAAGGAATTTGGACATCAGGTCACCACTTTGGCAGATGTTCCTCCACTATATGAGGAAGGTAATTTGGTTCTATCTCCCAAGAGGATTGTTGATGTCAAGGAGAAAAGGTTGAGAAGAAGAGTCATTCAAGAGTACTTGTTCATATGGAGAGGATTTTCCATAGAGGATTCTACTTGGGAAGGAGAGAAGATCTTACAAGACCCTAATCTGGAGTTGCTTGAGGATAAGAAATATTGGGAAGGGAGGAGTGTAATGTCCCCTTCCAATTGATCATGACGGAGGATGACTTAATACCCTATACGACTCTCGTAGGATATAGTTAGCAAGGCCAAGGGAGTCAAGGAGGTTTATTTGGTGTCACTAGGATAAAGTAATGACAAATCCTAAAGTGAAATTAAATAATATATATATATATATATATTTAAATGAAATTGGAGGGAAAATAAAGTGAGGGTTTGATTTGGTCAAAAAGAGGAAAGATCTAGAAGGCCCAGAGGAAGGATAAATAGAGGGGTAACCCTTATCTTTGGAATTATGATTTAATATATCATTTTGGAGTGCTCTTGGAGCCATTTCTTCATTAAGGTTTAGCAAACCATTCCACTACTGCATTTTAGTTTCGGTGGAGCAATATCCACCCTAGCTAGACAAGAGAGGAGTCCAGCTAGGATTTCTATTGGAGCTTCAGTTTGAGGTTATATTCAGATAGAGGTTGTGTCGGTAGTTTGTGAAGTTTTAATGAAAGAGGCTGATCCAGAATTTGGCAGGTGTCAAGAGGGTTTTAGGGAAACTGTGGTTTAGGGCATCCCCATGGGTTGAGTACAGGGTGTCCCGCAAGGCCCTGCTATATGACCATCCTCGTCCCACGAGGACCTTTGTGATTGGGGTTGTAGTAGGTTGTTTGAATTGGGTTCATGAGGGTTATAGGATGGATTGTAAGGACACTAGAAAATTAGACACTACCGGAGAAGAGCGGTGCAGGGCTTGGAGAGATTTGAAGCAGTAAGCATCATAGATTGGCATCATTCCAAGTTTTCTTTGTATTGTTTATATTAGTAGATTTTGAATCTACCTTGCAGCCATTAGATTTGTGTGTTCATGAGTATTTTTCAATTGTTATAATATCCATTAGATGTCCTTTTATTGTTGTGATTGGACGTTTTAATCCATAATAAGATGCCATGCTTATCTTCTCTTCTTTTTGTGTAATGGATGCATGCAATATGTTTGAAAATATTCCTATATGAAAAAACTATTTGTAAGGAGTTAACAACAACATTAATACAAAGTGTTTGACATATTTACACAAGGAGAATTAACAATTTTTTGATAGAAAACATAATATTCCCACCTATCCTAGTTCGGGACATTACATGATCATGACATTTATTGCATATGTTCTTCTCCTATTTGATAAGAAATGTCTAGTTTTATTTTCCTCTTTTACTTGCACTTATTGTAACATGTGAAATTACTAGTTCCTATGTACATTTGAGAAAAAAAAATTCTAGAAATTGCTTACGTTGTTTGGTTTCATATGCATACTATCCATTCAATATGTGTTAGCAAGTTACATTTTTTTCCCTTTCCATTTTGCAAAGTGTTATCCCTCTATTTTTATTTGGTCTTTCACTTATGATTCTTGTTAAGTGAAGGATTACTAATTTCTTTGATAAGTTTGGATTCATTGATTGGACATTGGCCACACATGCACTATATCTCTTACATTCTACAACACCCTCTTTGCAATATGGTTAATTGAGACAAAGAAGTGGAGAACAATTAACAAAGTTCTTTAATTTACTCCCTCTAATTTCTTTATGATAAACTTCAATCTATAAGAGATCGATGTTGTCTTATGTAGGTTTCATCTATTTAATCTACAAAATTTCTATTATAGGATAGGTTATAGCCACGTTGATGTGTTTGTAGTCTTGTTTCACTTTTGGACACATCAACTGAGATATGTCGAGAAATAGTAGATCATTTTTTAATTTTCTTGGAGAGTGAGGAACTTGATGCTCTTTTGTCAATGAGCACTATTTAAATTGAACGATGATTTCCTTTAATAGCTACATGGTGTCCATGATGTAGAAATATATATATGAAGAATGTCTTGCTCGACATTTCCCCAATTTCAACACATAGGAATTGGGTTGTTGGGCGATATCGTTTTGCATCAAATATCTTGCTAAATGGTTACCCATTATCATTTGTGTTTGGTTGTTCACCAAAAAGGTGTGATACCTCTATTTCAATTAAGTGAAATATGTATATCATTAACATAATATATTGTTACATGATCATTATGAACCACTCATGTCATATGTACCAAGTGAACCTAGGAAATATATTCAATGTATAACACTTCTATGTAATTGTGGAGTCCAACATTCCAATGTTTAGTTATACATGTTTTCTATAAAAAATTGTTCTTACCAAAGCTCATATTGTTAGGGTATTTACTACTATTGTTGATATCCATCACACATTTTTAAACTCTATTTTCAACTTAACATGATGCTTTTGACATATCGTCACTAAGAAAATGTTTAGCACAAACATTCTATAATGAATTCGGCTCACATCACATCAATGAAACTAGATTCATGGGAAAATTAATTCATGATAACATCATAATACATGAGTAGTTTGTTTCAAATTGGAAAAAATATGTTATTAATATGACAACTTTGTGCAAAAACATAAACATAAAAGGAGGTGAATCTACAATTTAATGGTTGTGCAAATTATTCCATATCAACATATACATATGAGATATTGTTGGGATTAGTTGAGGTGGTAATTAAGAATGCTATAAGTTGTGAGAATGTATATCATAGTTTTTCTAGTGTGCATTGGATCTCACATTTCTTGGGAAGCATGGGCATGTGGAATTCTACTTATTTATCTATGTTCTTTTGTTTCTTTATGGGATTCCTTTACAAGTTGGCTATATTGAGGATGGCTAGATAAAGGATAACATCCTGATCTATAAGGGACCTATAATACATGTGTATTCTTAAATGCACAAGAAGGGATCACTATTTATGTCATGACAAAGATAATATCTTTTTGGAAATTTGGTTGTGGTACATCATTGGGGCTATACTGAAATATCTCAAAATCCATTTCATACTAGTCATTATGCTATAGAGAGAACATTGCAATCTCACTCACTCTAAATATTTTATAATCCATAAGCTATGAAGAAGTTCAACCAATAGGATGAAGTATTTTATTTCTCTAGATGAGTGGGTGTGATGATTTATCTTTACATAAGAATGGTATATACTAGTGCATTGAAACTGTCGAATACTTATATAATGTGAAAAATGGACTTAAAACCCCAATAACTATGATACGTATTTCACCAAAACCAATTGTGTCTTCTCACAAGAACTATTCATCAATTTATAGTGGTATCTGAAATGTGTATATTGTTCGTAAAAATTATGTGTGTGTTGAGGAAAATATATGAAATGATCTTACTCAAGCATTTTCAGATTCTTCTTGGCTAAAGAAAAATAGATGGGAATATCACCCTATGTTTATAGCCATCAAAAATAAAATCCTAACTCACAAGTATTGATTACAAGTGCTTAGGCTAGTCTTTTTCACAATTAAAAGCTTCCTGGGAAATTCATTTTAATATGATTTTCTGAATATAACAGTTGCTGAAATAAATGTAGAGACAGAAGTAGAGACACCAAGATGATAATCAAGACATATGAGACATAAAGAAATCGCTTATTTCATTCCAATTCATCAAAGCGTCATTATCCTTACAAAATTTCATACAGAAATTTCGGACCAAATTCAAACTTAGACATCCCTGATGGAACATACAAAAGGACCCCTGACAAAAGATCAAAACTGAACTCTAAAATTTGGATCAGCTTGCCACAGATTGTTTCCCACTCGACTCTTCACAATAGCCTTTGTCAGCCATGAAAAATAATTCACAAACAGACAAGTCTACACAGACTATCGAAGATAGATCAACACCTCTGAAAAACAAGTCTCTGAATGATGTAATTTAGCCTTGAGTCTTGTTGTCTACAATAAGACCCTGCTATCATAAAAAATAATTAGGCTTGCAATAAATTAAGGAATGAATGAAAACTGAACTATCTCAACATAAACTCAAAGAGAAGACCTTAGTATGCTTCTTCTTCTATCCTCCTCTTCCTTTTCCTTTTAAGCAAAATAGAATTGGTTGAAGTAGTTGAACTACCTTATTAGTTAAGTTAAATAAAAGCTCAACCAAACTTTTAGTTAGGGGGAAAAGTAATAAATAATAATAAGGGTTATAATTAAATAATAACTAGTAGGTGGGACCCCTTGTGACTCCCATTTAGCTCTTAACAATTATAGAATAACTTGTTGGTTAAACAAAAACATCTCTCCCTGTGACTCCCATCATCACATGCATGTTTGACAATTTATCTCATTGATATTTGACATTATTTTCAAAAATTCATTACCCATATATCCAAAACAAAACATGTTTTCCAAAACTTTTGAAGTCGTCTGTCATCAACAATAAATAAAATAAAAACTCAAAATCAATATTTTCCACTCTGAGATTCAATATTTCCTTGATTTATGTTGTCACCCTTTGATTTCCCTAAATTTTCCTTTGGTCGCGTTGAGCCTTTAGGCCTAATATCATTGATCACATGAGAAAAATCATCCCTCAAATGCATCTGGGAGGACACAGATTTATCAGATCCATTGGAGGGTGAGGAAGGGGCAATAGTGGATTTTCCTTTGTCAGGAGCATGGTGGGCCTTAGTTTTCAATCTCTTGCTAGCATGGGAGTGTTGAGCCTGAGAAATGATCATCTTCATGACATTATTATACACCTTTTTCCATATGTATATATGCTTTTTTTATCTTTCAAAGGAGCTTTTTGAAGAATTTTATGGTAAAATGATACAATCGGCATGAGGTGCGTATAATTCGTGTTTTGTGATTCAATATGTTAGCGACATTTATTGTCTTGGGCCTGAGAACATCCAGGTATGCAGGTTGCACGAAGAACGCCCAAGATTAGCATGTAAAGCCCCATTTCAGGCTAAAAATCAAGTGAGCAGGCAAAATTACGTTGTCAATGACCCAGATTCATCTATAAACGAAGATCGACAGTCGACAGGAAATCGCGGTTAGTGGAGTTGCGCCGGGATTAGCGCGATGGGTAGCGTCTATATTACATGCAAGAAAGGATATCAGTCGTCCATCCAAGGGATGCATGGCGTGAGATATAGTCACGTTGGCTTTTCGGCATTCGAGAGTTCGAAGGGTGAGGGTTTCACGTTGTTCTACATCTCGAAACCCCGAGCCTATGGTCCAAGCACCAGGTCACGTCAAGCGAGCCTGGTAATGGAGGAAACCCTCTTATGACATCAAATCCATCTAGGTTGTTCATCTAGAGGACACGTGGCGTACATCCGTGCTTTCGCAGTTTGGTCAATCGGGATTTTGAGAAACGTTGCATTGTGAACCCCCGGTGCCAGAAATCCTGAAAGAATCAGGACCGTCCATCTGAAGGACACACGATGAAAATGTTGAGCTACGAGTGGGGCCCTTCGGGATTTTCATGTTGAAAGCGTCGAGTTCATCTGATCCGTTCGTCCATCAGCAAGGCTGGGTAAATTTAATTTAAAGAGGGCGCAGATCTGGACGGTCGTAATCCAGGCATTCAAATTCACGGATGAGGTTCCATTTTGCACCCCCTCCGTCATTCTGGCTTTAACGAGAGGGGGGGGATACAGAATCAGAGATAATGTATGTGCGCATCTGGACAACCCAAGTCTCGGCATTTAGATCTATGGTCTGTATTGGATTCTAGACCCCCCCCATCGATTCTGACTTTAATGGAGCGGGGGGTCCGGAATGGAATTTCATTCTAGCAGGCCCCCTATCTATACGTGGCACGAATATCTTGGTCCTAAGTCCTCACCGCCTGCCATGTGTCCCTTTCGCCCAGTCACCTCTAGCTTAGTGCCTCCCTCCATTCGTTGTCTCCTGTCCCTGTATCACTTCCACGAAAGAACCCCTTTTCCCCTGCCTCACCTTCACCATACTGGCACCTATAGCATCCTCGTCGAGTATGCCACATCTTCCACCTCTCATCCCATAACCATTCATGATCCCAAGAGGGCGGTTATTGCAGTTGTTGGAGGTGGTTAGACAACGTTTCCGCCATAAAGGGAAAGTTTGGCGATGAATTAAAAGCACGTCGGTTCACCCACAGGACGGTCAAGAGTTTGATTGCGTCTGCCATAGGTGCATGATCTACCAGAGTCTGCATGTGCAGATTGTCAGTGGGCATGCAGACGCAATGTTTTTAATGCAGTGTCTTGGTTTCACTGCTAGTTTCTTTTTGAGTATATGTAGGCAATTTTTCCATTTTCATAAAGGAGGATGGTTGAGCAAGGCTCCCGATTGTAAAGTTTTGATGAAGCGTTGGTCGCTCTAGTTATGTATTGGCATTTGAGACTTCTTACTTTATGGATGTCAGCCTCTTTCCATCTCTTTGTTTACACTGCGTTAGAACAGCTCGGAATTGGAGGATCCAGTCGATTTGTGCTATTATAGGATGATGTAGGTTGGATCACTGTAATAGTCGCAGGGTTTCTAATCAGTTCTTGTGCTTTCTCAATGTTGAATGGCTTGGAATTGGAGGATCCAGTCGAGCCACCTTTCATTTCTTTGAAACTCGGGGTCAAGAGGATCTTGGTATCTGAGTTTTTCCTCCTCAAGTTGCCGAAGGCCTATTGTCTGAGGCAGTCTTGCTCACCCTTCTTGCAAGTCTTCCATCTACCATCCTTTAATCAACTTACTGACATAAGTTGGATCAAGACCTCCCTTGTTTTCTACATACCAGACCCGACCATCCCGAGTCAAAGCTGCTTTCCTGGGTCTCTTTCTATTCGACCACCTCCTTTCAATTAAATCATGACACAAAACTGATGGGCATTGGGCTCTGCTCCTGCTGCAATCTAGGAGTGACTTCTGATGCTAACATTTATGGCGCCGTTGCCGGGGACGAAGTTGAATATTTTCCCTGGGATTGAATGACATTGAGCCTCTGATTCTGAAGGTGCATCAGGCATCAGAGGCCTTAAAGATTTATACTATGCACCTGGCGACTCCACTGTGGCAACTCCATTGTTTCCACTTCACTATTTTAGCTGTGGCTATGGTTAGCACACCTGAAAGCTGACCCTAAGGAGCTTTCTCAGGAAGGTTTTAGCATCTTCTTTCTCAGTCTGAGAAGCTTCCTGGGGTAACAACAATGTTAAGATCTGGCCTTTGATGGTGAACAAGGACTAGGCACTTTCAAAGTTGTAAATATTTCACCTGGCGACTCCATGATTCAAGGATCAACTAGCGACTCCACTGGTTCGATATGGAGAAAATATTAGCTCAAAGGTTTTCTTTCTGTGACTTTTCTCAGATAGTTGGTTTTCCTAATGCACTTCCTGATAGAGACATATGGGAAAATTTCCTCCTTGAATTTCACGCAAAGAGTTGGGAGGTACCAACTGAGCATTTACTAGACTTTCATGAGGTTATTCATCGACTTAATATCATGCATGAATATGTCCATATTAAGCTCTTCAGGTATTCATTGAAGGGAGATGCTCTTGGATGGTGTCAGTCTCTTCCCGCTGCAAGAATCCACTCTTTAATAGGTTTTCATACGGCTTTCAATTCATTTTGTAAAGATTATTTTCCAGCTGATTGTTTGTATGAAAATTGTTGTGACGAGTTTTCTTCGCTCCATGAACCCTCTGCTGGCCCTGAAGACCATGTCCATAATGAAGCTTTTATAGTGGAGGAAAGCATTTTCCAGGAAAATATAGAGGCGTTGAATGATATTAATTGTGTTTTCCCTAGAACGGAAGCATCTGACATCATATCAGATGCCTCTGTTCTTTTAGATGTTCATAACGATCAACATGCATCTTGTAGAAACTGCGATTTTATGGAACAAATGTGGTCTATAGTAGATGGCTCACCTGGGTATCGGGTTGAAGCAGATGTTCCTAGAAGCCCTGCTTATGACGACAAAGACCTCCCCGTTTTTAAAGAAGGGATGGTTGTGGAGGAGGATTTTTCTCTTTTCCTTCAAGGGGTTTCTCACGATATATTTTTGCCTGGGAATAAAGAGAAAAAGATTATGTGTGAGCAGCCAGAACCAACAGGTCCCACTATCCCTAAAACGATTTTTTTTACGGGATCACTGTTATGGAGGAGGATCATATCAATGAAGGACAACCCCGTTTTGATGTATATTATAGTGATGATGAGCAGCAAGCTTATCCTACATTTGATCACTATAGAGATATTGAAGAGCCAGTCAGCAAGCAGAACCATCCCATGGTCCCTATTTATGACGAATATGAATCGGACCTGCGGGAGAGCCAAGAAGAAGAGTAGAAAGAACCAGTGGAATAGGTGACTTCCTGCCCGAAACTCGCCCATTCACCTATGCAAACTCACGAAGTTTAGCCCTGTAGGAGTAGCTGTGGAGCAGAGCAGGCCTGCTGCTACCCTTTTCACAGGGTTGGCCACTCATTCTATGATCCTGTCTACGAGTACATGGAGTGGCATTTCCTTTATGCCTTGGAGCCGCCCTATTCCATATCAAATTCAGCCTGTGAGGAGAAGTTGAAGAGTGTAGTCGTTCTGCTGTCACGGTTACACCATCTGTTGGTGATCATCGATAGAAAGAAAGAGCTTCCCTGCAGGAAGTTACTTGATTGGCTATGGTGGAAGTCTGCTTTCACCTATCCCCATGTAAAGTGTTTTATTAGTATAGGATTGTATATAAATAAGCTCCTTTGAGAATGTATCTTTATTGTGTTGCTTTTATTTTTCGGCCTGTATTTTCAGTAGCGAGATATTTTGAGCCTGACTCCATAGCCCAACAACAAGGCACTGGAACTGCAAAATGAGTCCTTAGAGCATCACAGGGATGACTCTATCCCCCATGGAGCCTAATGTTAGTGACATTTCTTGTCTTGGGCCTGAGAACATCCAAGTCTACAGGTTTCACGAAGAATTCCCAAGCGTAGCACGTAAAGCCCCATTTCAGGCTAAAAATCAAGTGAGCGGGCAAAATTACGTTGTCGATGGCCTGGATTCATCGATAAAAGCAGATCGACGGTCGGTGGGAAATTTCGGTTAGCGGAGTTGCGCCAGGATTAGCGCGATGGGTAGCATCTATATTACATGCAAGAAAGGATATCAGTCATCCATCCAAGGGACGCGTGGCATGATATCTAGTCACGTCGGCTTTTCGGCATTCAGGAGTTCGAAGGGTGAGGGTTTCACATCATTCTACATCTCGAAACCTCGAACCCTGAAATGCCGATAAGTGCCTTTGAAGCTGAGGCTATGGTCCTAGCACCCGATCAAGTCAAGCGAGCCTGGTAATGGATGTAGCCCTCTTTTGACATCAAATCCATCTAGGTCGTTCATCTAGAGGACACGCGGCGTACATCCGTGCTTTCGCGGTTTGGTCAATCGGGATTTTGAGAAACATTGCATCGTGAACCCCCGGTGCCAGAAATACTGAAAGAATCGGGACCATCCATCTGAAGGACACACGGCACAATAGTTGAGCTATGAGTGGGGCCCTTCGGGATTTTCATGTTGAAAGTGACGAGGTCATCTCAGTCATTCATCTATTAGCAAGGCTCGGGCAAATTTAATTTAAAGAGGGCACAGATCTGGACGGTCGTAATCCAGGCACTCAAATTGATGGATGAGTTTCCATTCCACACCCCCTCTGTCATTCTGGCTTTAACGAGAGGGGGGGGGGGNCAGAATCGGATATAATGTATGTGTGCATCTAGACAGCCCAAGTCTCGGCATTTAGATCTACGGTCTGTATTGGATTCCAGACCCCCCCCCATCGGTTCTGACTTTAATGGAGGGGGGGTGTCCGTAATGGAATTTCATTCTAGCAGGCCCCCTATCTGTACATGGCACCAATATCCTGGTCCTAAGTCCTCACCACCTGCCATGTGTCCCTTTCACCCAGTCACCTCTACCTCAGCGCCTCCCTCCATTCATTGTCTCCTGTCCCCGTATCACTTCCATGAAAGATCCCCTTTTCCCCTGCCTCACCTTCACCATACTGGCACCTACAACATCCTCGTCGAGTATGCCACATCTTCCACTCTCATCCCAGAACCGTTCCTGATCCCATGAGGGCAGTTATTACAGTTTTTGGAGGTGGTTAGACATCGTCTCTGCCATAAAGGGAAAGTCCGACGATGAATTAAAAGCACGTCGGTTCACCCACAGGACGGTCAAGAGTTCGATTGCATCTACCATAGGTGCATGATCTACCAGAGTCTGCATTTGCAGATTGTAAATGGGCATGCAGACGCAATATTTTTAATGCAGTGTCTTGGTTTCACTGCTAGTTTCTTTTTGAGTATATGTAGGCAATGTTTCCATTTTTGTAAAGGAGGATGGTTGAGCAAGGCTCCCGGTTGTAAATTTTTGATGAAGTGATGGTCACTCTGGTTATGTATTGGCATTTGAGACTTCTTACTTTATGGATGTCAGCCTCTTTCCATCTCTTTGTTTACACTACATTAGAATAGCTCGGAATTGAGGATCCAGTCGAGTTGCGCTATTATAGGATGATGTAGGTTGGATCACTGTAATAGTCGCACAGTTTCTAATCAGTTCTTGTGCTTTCTCAACACTGAATGGCTCGGAATTGGAGGATCCAGTCGAGCCACCTTTCAGTTATTTGAAACTCGAGGTCAAGAGGATCTTGGTTTCTGAGTTTTTCCTCCTCAATCTATCGAAGGCCTATTGTCTGAGGCAGTCTTGCTCACCCTTCTTGCAAGTCTTCCATCTACTACCCTTTAATCAACTTACTGACGGAAGTTGGATCAAGACCTCCCTTGTTTTCTACATACCAGACCTGGCAATCCTAAGTCAAATCTACTTTCCTGGGTCTCTTTCCATTCGACCATCTCCTTTCAATTAAATCGTGACATAAAACTGATGGGCGTTGGGCTCTGCTCCTGCTGCAATCCAGGAGTGACTTTTGACGCTAACACAATCAAGTTTAGTTTATCATATTTTATGGTTTCCAAGAGTTAATTCATTTTTTTTTGGCTATTACAGGGCAAAATGCACCATGTTTCTTAGTCCGACACTTGTTCCGCCACTTGATCCGGCACTTGTTCTGGTACTCAATCCGACACTAGTTCTAGCACCCCGTATTGCAAAAAAACGCAAGCCAAGTTGGCGATTATGGTATTGGCAGCCAGTGGTGGAAAAATCGAGCACATGGGTTTTGTTTGTCATCGCCCCCTCTAGCTACTAAGCTCAAGATAACTCCATTTCAGTTGTCAAAAGAGGGCGCTCATTGGGTTCCTCTGTTTTGTTAGTTATGGATGCATTTAATGTAATTTTCCGAATTTAGAGGTGGTTCGACCCTCCTGTGGTCGACCACCTAGGTTGTGATCTTATAAATACCAATAGGATGCTCACTAGATTGTTAACCAAGTAGCATAAGCATCAGAATTGCTAGAAAAACGAATTTTCTCTGTTTCTAGTTTTACATTGCCAGAATAGTGCCAAAACTGTGTTTTTGGATTTTTATGGTGAATTTGGCCCGCTGAGGTCGTGGTATGCTTTTAGAGAGTGAAAAAAACTTGCAAGGGGGCCCACCAGCAGTCTGCTAACTGTCTTCATGTCTATTTTTCATTTTTCTAATTTAACTTGTCTTTTCATTTTCCTGTGCATGTATATTTTTATTTAATTAATTAGTTTGTTGTAGCTTACTCTTTTACTTTTTTTTGCAGGTTAGATGATGATATGTGTTAATATGTGTTGATTTCGTAGATTAGAAAAGGCTTGCAATTCTCTCTCTCACTATACTAACCTCGTGTGCAACGTAGATGTCAAATTGTGCTTTCTTTTATATTTTTACAGTCAAGTTTAGAACAGATTTTTAATTAGAACAGAGCATAGTTTTAATCTGAGTTTCTTCTAACAAAGATTGATGGATGGATAAATTTTCTTCCATCTTACTTACTTCAGCTTTAGATAGATTTCACTTTCTTAGTTATTGGTTAAATGTAATTGTCAATTCACTTTTTAATATCATGTTTTTAATTTATGTTTTCAGTCATTTTCTTTATCATAGCTTGAATGATTAAAATAGACATAGTATAGTTTCCTTTCATAGATTAAAATGAAATTAAATTCCTTAGTTATATAATGATGATTGCGTTGTGATGTTGATGGTTTGTACATGAATATGCAGGGTATTTAACATTACTTTTATCATGGCTAAGTTTTCATTGGATTGTTTACTTCACACCTTTCATTTTGCCATTGAAATTAGTATTGAGCTTATACAATTAGAATTGTCCTTTGTTGTCAAGTGTCATCAAGATATCATCCGTCACCACCGAAGGAATTCACACAACCACCAACATCACATTTGAGTGTTTCATAGGTTAAAGTTAGTTTCTTGCTTTCATAAGTTAGAAAAGATAGTTTCTTGTTTTCATAAGTTTAGTTGATAGTCTTTCCTGCTTTCGATAGAATAGATTTCCTTTCATGCATTAAATCAAGCATTTAAATTTCCTTTCACGCAAGAGAAATAGTTTTGCATTAGGCATTTAGTTCACTTTCCTCTTAGGCTAGGTAGTTGTTCAATGAGAAGTCTTTTCTTACTTGTCTTTTTCTTTATGCTTTTGCTTGCTTGTCTATTTGCTTTAATAGGTTAGTTAGGTGCTTTTGCTTGCTTGTCTATTTGTTTTAATAGGTTAGTTAGGTGTATTTGCTTACTTTTATATTTTCTTTAATAGGTTAGATGGGTGTTTTTTCTTACTTGCTTACTTATTTGCTTTCATAGGATAATTGCTCATTCAATGTAGGTTGGCAAGTTAAAGGTAGTTTGCTTTCATCATTTGCTTAGTATACTTAGTAGTTTACCTTTGCTTACTATCATGAACTAGTTTTCTTTACATAGAGTTTTCATTCTCTTTCTTAGGAACTATCCATCAGTCCTTGGCCCAAAAGTACTTAGGTTACCTAGTTTCAATTTTCTTAGTAGGGTTTGTTCATTAGATAAGTTTGCTTGAGTAGATTAGCCCTAGATAGTTGCTTTTCGTAGTTAGACTATACTCCTACCAACCTTTTTACCTTTGGCATATATTTTTCTACAATTCTAAGTTTACTTACCCCGGGTTGACAATTTAATTGAGGTTAGTTTATTGTCTTTTTTAGTACATATAAAACACCTAACATTTTGGCATCGTTATCGGGAAGTTGTCTTAAGGTAAGAAGTAATTGGGAATTAGATCATCCTTAGACCTTATCATTATTTTGGTGGTGGGGGAACTTTAAGATGAGAGGTAAGAGCCTGCACATCTGCTATAGCAGGTTCCCCCAAACCCAATAGTATTTTTTCTTTTTGTTTTCTTTCATGAATAGACCTAGGGATCAAATGGTAGATTTTTCTTTTGTTTTTTCTTTCTTTCATGAATAGGCCTAGAGACCCACAAGGTAGATACATTAAATCAAAATTAGACCTTTCAACCAAGGTTCCTTCCGATCTCTTTGGGGGAAGGAACGTTCCACTTATAAAATCTGTAGAACGATACTGAAAAACAGAAGTTAGCTGGACTGAAAGAGCTAAAATAGTCTCTGAAGGGACTAACACAGGGAGCACTATAGAACAAGAAATTGAAGCATCAATCATACTAGGACAGGAGGCAAGACCACTCGAGTCTTCAACAAAACCAAGCAATACAACCTTTGCTTTTACACCACCACCAGGGACTCTAATTTTAAAGATATCATAGAACTTGAACATCTGAATCTTTTGTTTGGTAGCTCAGCCAATGTAATTATCTCTCAAATTGACACAAAAACTTTGGCACCAATAATCTCAACCGACTCAAGTAGAGTCTCAAACATCCAATTAGTAGGAAGACCTTTTCATCAAACAGAAACCTTGTTCTCTTCAAAGATAAAACCACTTAGGTAATCTCTTTTTGGAAACTAAGAAAATATGGGTGATCAGGAGGACCATAACAATGTCAGACACGGAGAGGAAGAAGAAACTGGAAACCAAACCGAAACTACCTTCGGGTTTCCAATTTTAGACACCACTCTGAATGTCAACATGAAGAATATTCCTCTCTCAGCACTGCCTACCTTTTATGGTAAAAAAAGTAAATATCAGGACATCTTCCTATTTGAATTTGACATCTTGTGTAGGAGCTACAATGATCTGGATTAATTTTCGACACGAAATGAGAGTAGAGATATAATAAAGAAATGCACAGAGATATCACGTATATCCAATAATATAACAGAAATATATAAGAGATGAAACCATAAACACAAAGATACAGTAATACATGATTTCTATTAATGAAATAAATGTACAGAGACTATAAAAATATAGAGTGAAAGACTCGCTAGAATGGTGGCAACTTATCTCTGAGAAGAGATGTAACGGCTACTTGCATTCGAAAGAAGATGGTTACAATGAGGTTCTCAAGGCCTTTTTACAATAAGTAGGAATGTCAAAAACTCTAGACATCCAAAAACCTAACTCTATGAGATGAAGCGTCAAAAGTCATGTGGGCCTTGTTTGGGTAAGTTAATACATCAACTTACCGGGGTCGTAACATTTGCATACGATATTTGTTTTGGGCATGTGATAGCCCGTTGGAAAGGTATCATCGAGGATATTCATTTTTGGGTCTCAATAATTCCTTTGAATATCATTGAGGAGCTCAATCCATAAAAACCTTCATTTAGGCCCTCAAAATGGCCCTAGAAGTGAAAAACTACTAAATATAGTAAACTGCCAAAATTGCCAGAAAATTGTTTTGAGCCAGTTGGACAAGGTGGGTGGCCACCGATATCCACCTAGATCATACAACTATGTACAAGATTCCCAGAAATTAAAACTCTTTCCTTCCACCCTCAAAGACTCTCCACTAAGATGGTTCATGGGGTTGGGAGAATCCAGTATTAGGTCTTGGGAAGCCATGAAAGACATATTTCTCAAGAAGTACCAAGACTACTGCAAGACCAAAGAGTCTCGTAATGACATATTTAAATTCCAACAGTTAGAATACAAGACCCTTGAAGACTATATGGAAAGATTTGGTTATATCTCCTAGAAGTCAAAATACCATGACCTCCTAGAGGATGAAGTTGGGGCTCTTTTCCTTAAGGGAATTTCAGAAGAATATTTAGAGATGCTTAACCTAATGGAATCAGGTGATATCTCTCATAAAATATTTGCTAAAATATGTGAAATGTGTAAAAACTACTCAAGGAGTAGAGCCAAAATAGGGAAGAATGTTTGGGACCCTTACAATAGAAACTTAAAACCAGTTAGTTCAGGTGGTATTACGAGAGTAGAGATAGGGAACCTTTTAGAAAACTTTAAGACTGACATCTTAAGAACAATAGGTTCCTAGTTGGATACCCTTAATCTCAAAAGGAAACAGGAGGAGGAAAATGCAACAATGAGCATATATTGCCCAAGATGCAGGAGGAAGCATTCCTCAAGGGAATGCCCATTAGATAACATTTCAGTTTGTGGATTCTGTACAAAAGACCATGTGACTGAAAAATGTTCATGATTGCCCGATTTATTAGCCATATATAGGAGTGGAGATCCTAGGGAGTCTTCTTATGCACCTAGGAGGCCATGGCAGCCTAGGAATCAACCCACATACCCGGATCTACAGTCTCAAGTTCCACCCTATTATCAACAACAACAGTGGAACTCACCAAGTTGGAAAAACTGGTCTACTCAGTACCAAGATCCTTGGATTCAAGGGTGGAGGGGAGGACACAACCAAGGAAATCCTCAAGCTCCACCTATTCCTATGTACAACCATCCTTATTCTCACTTCTCATCAAACACTCTACATCCTTTGCAAGGTTTTGTTCCACCACCTTTACCTCCTGTCCCACAACAACAACTGCTCCAATTTCAAAATACAAGCTCCCCAAAACTGACACTATTACTGGCACATCCGGTAATGAATCCCAATAATAAGCCCCCTCAACCTCTTAACAATGTTGAGATGCAGGCGTTTTCGACATATGTCATTATTCCTGTTCCATTACAGGAAATGCAACTAAGATCAGGAAAAGTTCTAGATAGGCAGAGACCTTCAGTAGTCATCTAGGAAGAAGAAGAAGAAGAACAAACCACCCAACAACCCACAGATGACACTAGGTGGGAATATGTTATTATCCCGAAGGATCAAGAACCCAAGCTTCCCCAAAATGAACCTTTACAAATTATGAAGGTCTCTCCTTATCCAGACCAATTGGTAATCGAGAAACCTACTACCCGACCAGAATTTGACATTCTTAATGAATTGAAAAATATTTGTGTCAAAATTCCCCTACTTCAAGTCATTAAAGACATTTCAATCTATAGTAATTTAGTCAAAGATTTTTGTATCAAGAAGCTAGGTAGGAAGAAAAAGGACCCTCCTACATGACATTTGGTAGGAGGACTCTCTAAGTACATATCAAAGCAGCCAAAGCTGGCAAAGTATGGGAATCTAGGAAACCCCATAGTGACTATAACCATTATGGAGGTCTCCATTAGAAACACTCTCATAGACCTAGGGGAAACCATCAATGTTATGACCACTACTACCTTGGAATGATTACAATTACAACCTCTTCTTCGGCCTACCCCAACCATTTTGGAATTAGTAGATAAGACTAGGGTTACACCTGAATGGATTTTAGAAGATGTCATGGTTACTTTAGCCTCATGGGAGTACCCTGTAGATTTTCTTGTCATTCATTCAAAGGATCCTGCCTGAGGCCATCTTGTTATTTTTGGAATACCTTAGCTAGCCACAACCAATGCATTTATTGGTTGTACAGAAGGAGAAATTACCATCTCAAATGGTCTCTCTATCCAGAAGCTCACCATTTACCCTCCAGCTCAACCTATTATGGAGAATCTATGGTGGCTTGAATGTCCATACTAGAATGAAGACTGGGAAGAACTCGTATTTCCTAGTGACCATGAAAGGGAACTCTAGGAGCATACACCAAAAAATGTGATAAACCAATTCATTTCTTCTATTACATGTGTGGATTTTCCACAGTATTTTCCCCAATTTGAGTACATGTTTGGGGAAGAATTTCAAAAACAATTAGATATATTTGTTTTGTCTTAGACATCTTTTATTTTTGAAATAGATGAGTCTTCCATGTCTTATAGTATGCCCTATGAGATTAGTCCAGGGAAATTTTTACATATAAACTTCGGGCTAGATACAAACCAACAAAAACAATTAGTAGATATCCTTAAGGAACAATCAGGAGCATTTGCCTGGGAATACCCTGACATGAAGGGTATACATCTTGACACATGCATCCACCAAATATACACCCAAGGGGAAGTGACACCTGTTAGGAAACCCCAGAGAAGGATGAACCCAACACTCAAAGATATAGTCAAGGAGGAGATTCAAAAGTTGCTAAATGTTGGATTTATCTATCCCATCTCTGACAGTAAGTGGGTATCCCCACTTGTAGTGGTTCCAAATAAAGTGACCGGGAAATGGAGAATTTGTGTTAATTTATGGGAACTCAATAAGGCCACTTTGAAAGACTACTTTCCTCTTCCTTTTATTGACCAAGTTCTATATACCTTGTCCGAAAAGAAGTATTTCTCCTTTCTAGATGCGTACAACGGGTACAACCAGATTCTTATAGAACCCGAGGACCAGGACAAGACTACCTTTACTTGTCCTTGGGGCACCTATGCCTATAGGGTCTTACCATTTGGATTGTGTAATGCTCCTGCCACATTTCAACGAGAAGTATTAGGGATATTTGTCAATCTTATTCATGATTGTGTGGAGGTCTACATGGATGACTTCATAGTTTATGGAAACATTTACCAGGAAGCCTTAGACAAATTATAAAAGGTCCTCATCAGATGCCAGGAAATGAACCTATCCCTAAGTCATGAAAAATGCAAAATGTTGTTAACTGAAGGAGTGGTTCTAGGACATCATGTTTCATCTGAAGGAATAAAATTCGATCCTGCAAAGATTGAGGTCATTATTAGGCTCCCACCCCCCAAGACTTAGAAAGAGGTGAGAATCTTTATTGGACATGCTGAATATTACCGACGGTTTATTGAAAATTTTACAAAGATTGTTGCACCTATGTTTGGATTATTGATAAAAGATGTTGATTTTGTTTGGACCGAGCATTGTCAAACTGCCTTTGAAACCCTGAAAACCAAGCTGTCTGTGGCACCAATTCTTAGAGGGCCCAATTGGACTCTCCCATTTCATATATCCATTGATGCCTCCAAAACCACAATAGGAGGGATATTAGGGTAGAAATAAGAACAACAGTCCTATGCCATTTATTTTATAATCAAGAACTTGTCCCCTGCCGAGTTGAACTACACAGTCACCGAGAAAGAGTTCTTGGCAGTTGTTTATGATATTAACAAATTTCGTCATTACATTACAGGTTATGAAGTATTTGTACACATTGATCATTCTTCCATTAGGTTCCTCATGAATAAACCTATAACTAATGGCTGAGTGACTAGGTGGCTCTTGTTATTACAAGAATTTAATATTATTGTGCTTGACCGACCTAGAAAGGATAATGTAGTAGCTGAATTTATTTCTCGAATAAAGAATGAGGATGATGAAATCCCTGTAGATGATAGTTTCCCAGATGAGCACCTCTTTTCCCTCTCTGTCAATACCCCATGGTTTGCAGATATGGAAAACTATCTGGCTACTAGGAAGTTACCATCTCATTTGTCACCTCATGAAAAGCAAAAAATTATTACACAGAGTGTTAATTACTCTTGGGTTGGTCATGATTTTGTTCGCACAAGTCTTGATTTGATTATTTGTAGATGTGTCCGAGAGGACAAGGTCCCTGAAGTACTATAAAGTTGTCATGATGGACCATGTGGTGGCCATTTCTTTGACAAACGCACAACATATAAGGTATTACATTCAGGTTACTATTGGCCTAGCATTTTCAAAGACGCTGTCAAGTATGTGAGAAGTTGTGATAGTTGCCAAAGGATAGGATTGCCTACATCATCTGACAAAATGCCTTTGCAGGCCCAAGTTATGATAGAACCCTTCGAAAAATGGGCCCTCGACTTTGTAGTACCAATTTAACCCATGTCTCGTAGGAAGAACTATATTTTGGTTTGTACGGACTATGTCACCAAATGGGTAGAGGCAAAAACCCTATTTAGGGCCACAGAGAAGTTTTTTGTCGAATTCATCTATGAAGACATCTTTACCCACTTCAGTGTCCCTCATGAAATTGTTACCGACCTTGTGAAATTGTTACCGACCAAGGCACTCAATTCACTTCCAAGCTAATGAAAGAGCTAACTGAGAAATATGGGATTAAACATTTTAAATCTTCTCCATACCACCCACAAGCCAATGGTCAGGTAGAATCCACAAACAAGGTTCTGGAATCCATCTTGACCAAGATTGTTCAGTTACATCACCGATATTGGGCTGATAGGCTCCCAAAGGCTTTGTGGGCATACCGAACTACCTGGAGAAATACCACTGGGCATACCCCTTATGAGATAATGTACGGGAAACAAGTACTTTTACCAATAGAATTCCAAGTAAGGACCTTATGTATTTCCGCAAAATTAGGATTGAACCTGGATGGGGCTCAGAAGCAACGAGCTCTACAATTGAATGAATTGGATGAAATCAGGCAAGACGCCATCCAACGAACAATATTGGTCCAAAACCAGAGGAGCAAGTGGCATGACAATTTTATTAAAAAGAAACACTTCCAGCCTGGTGATTGGGCCCTGTTGTTTGATTCCCAGTTCAAAAAATTCAAAGGCAAACTTACCACCCATTGGTTGGGCCCTTACGAGGTAGACACTGTATATGACAATGGACACCAAATTAAGTTTTATCATAAGCCTATTTCCAGAGAAGATTTTCTACAAGTCATGACAACTGACAAGGCATTGGACTTAGTAAATGGGGAAGTCCCCCCTTGTTCTTGAAATATTTTATGAGTTTCCTACTGTATATATGTAAATATTTTTTGTATTTTTTTAATAAGGCAATTCTAGATATTTCTGTAAGTAATTATTTCACCGGGAGTACATTGTTTCAAGTATCTTTCATCAAAACATTGTTATACTTGATTTTTGTGTCTGCTAAAGCATCAAATGAATAGTGACTTATTGAAATTAGCCATGTTTTTGTGAAATTATCATTTTTAAGGAATTCTAAAGCAGTTTCTCTTGAAACTCTTCACCACTGTATAAGGAAGTGATACCATAACTATCAAGCCTAGAGGTCTCTCATACAGTTTTTCCAAGAAACCTGAGTAAGTAAGTCAAGTGTATTTATCAAATAGTAACAAGGAGGTCTCATTAGAAGTTAGTCATGGAAACATCATCATAATTACAAAAGAAGACAATGAGTTGAGCCTAGAGATACATTTATGTTCTTTCTCAATGGTACCATCCACTAGACACTAAATAACTTGATTATATCATATATTTAGATAGGCCACGTCCGCTTAAGTACCCCTTACATCATGACAACCACTAAACAATATAACATAACATCATCTTCTAACATAAATACCATCCCAATTAAAAAGAAAAATAAATAAAAAGTTGTTTCAGAGTTGTTCCCCCATCTTCTTGCATAAACAATCTTATAATAAAATCTTAACAGATGGAGGGCCAGTCTCTGAGGGTTTAAGAGGCTAACCCACCGGGATACTGAACAGATCTGCTGGCAGTGGGTACCGACCTATGGTATGACTAGTTAAACTTGTCAGAGTACTGAACAAGCTTGCTGGTAGTGGGGTATTCTGCCTAGTGAGGATGATGATCTGACAAAAGTAAATAATAAATATAAACTTGTCCTAATGTATGACATTACTTGCAAACAAAGATGACATGAAGTATGCGTGGTTTAGCTAAGGTTAATGAATCTCATCAATTTTCCATTGGTAAATGACTCTAAGAATATATTGAAACTCTCTTACCTACCTCTTCTTATCTATATATAGGATCTCTTATCCTATAGGTGGGGCCATATCCTAACTGTCTTGTCGTACCAAT
>SNQJ01S0087650.1:32671-42692 GCA_010110895.2 Picea sitchensis
ACTTTTAATTTGTGAGGTGTCACAATACTTAGGTGTGGGGGAGGGGTTCATGAGCTGACAAATGATCACTTCCTAGAGAAAAGTGTCCTTGCAAGAATTTTATTATTATTACCATGATACAGGTTATTACATTGGTAGTCATGTTATTTTTAAATGATTAACTCCTGTGTGCTATACATTACTGAACTCATGCTTAACAAACCATTATTTACTGGTTATCTTCCATTACAAGTTGCATACTGTAGGTTTGAAAATACATGTTTATGATTTCTATAACCCATTTATTATAGGTTTCGACACTATATGTCATATACAAGAAGAATGAGTAAGCATGGTGCACTCTGCCTCTGCTCATTAACCACTATGGTTGTCAAAAATACTTCAAAATTGCAGGTTGTCCATTAAAAGAGGAGAAAATGCACTTAACACAAGGGTATCGGATGAAGTATCGGATGAGGTGTCGGGTGAGGTGCTGGATGCAATGTCGTTTAAAGTGTCGTTTGAAGTGCCATTGCATTTCATACCAGTAATTGTCCTAGATTCCATGGAACTAGAATTCAATTACATTTAATTAAATTTTTTATTGGCATTGATTAAAAGATGCCTCATATGGTTATGATAAAATGTCCAAGTCAAAATACTTGGACATTGATCTAAGTACACACCACTCCATTGTTCCGAAGCTTGCTATCAAATTCGAATCTCCCACACATTGTAGCTTGCGCGCACATGTGGGAAACGTCCTCCACCATAAGAGCATCCAAAATCGGGCTGGGCACTCTATTGTTTCATTTTCCCTTTCCATTTACTCTACCCTGCGTTAAGAAATTGCACCCAACCTCTGATGAATTCACCCTCTGTTCTAATCACACTTAGACTGTGTTAAACCCATGCCATTTCTTGGCCTGTTTGCACCCTTGCTTGGTAAAATTTTCCCTCTGTTCCAATTGCATTCAGAATGTGCCCAATTAGTGTCTCTGTGTGGCTTGATTTCACCCTTGCTTGGTGAATTAAAACCCTTTCACAATTCCCCAGTGATACGAACCCTCCTCCTATGCAAACTTGTTTTCCATTCTAGAATTCACACAGTGTAGGGAAGTGTTCTTGCATGTTGGCTGGGGTCCATTTCTGTCGAGTTTGCAAGGACATGATGACGGTCTTTCTATGCAATTTGCAGTTGGTTTTGATGGAAGGATAGAACATGTAGGGTCTCTCAATTTTTCAGTCACAGAAGAGTCAAATGTTGTTTCAACAAAACTTCCAAGAATGGGAGATAGGTGGTTCAAGAATCATCAATTGTTGTGCTCAAGTTACAACAGGGTGTTTAAGACCGAATTCGAGATAATTTCAAGAGTGAAAGGGTATGCTGAGTGGATAAATCCAGAATTGGTCAATCCCCTTATCCTCATCACACAGTTAATTACATGTGAGGGTAGATACTCCACCTTCAAAGCTTGTCACTTTAGATTGTTGTTTCATTTTCTGTTCAATAAACCTTTAAAATTCCCTTTTTATTTTCTCAAAATCTTGGAGAAAATGTCCTCTCAAGTGAGGAAAAATGTGACCAACCCCCACAATAGTCTCTTCCACCACAGTTTAATCAAACTCCTTATTCTTACTGAACTAGAGAAGCAGGGGCAAAGTTGGGATTCCTTTATCTACCAATTTGCAAATCCTCACTTGACAATTAACACCGTCAAAAAGCCACTTAGCCTAAAAACTATCTCTCCATCCAAGCCTCACTCTCCCAAAACTCCAAACTCCCTTGCACAAACTCCCTCTTTGCAGGAACAATACCAAAAGCTTGTTGATATTCCTATTTCTTCATTGGGGAAGAAGACCAAGAACAAAGACCAAAAGAAGCCTATTGTTGACCCCCCAATGCCTTCATTTTCTCTTGATCCTACACCTAAGAATCCCCAAGAAGTAATGAAGAAAGACGTTCCCATCATTCCCACAAACCAGAGAGGAGCCAACCGATTTGGTAAGGGACCTTTTCGGAAGAGTACCTGGAACATGAGAACCAGGCCTTATGCCAAGCCTCCACCTACTTCGGATCCTATCCAAGTATCCTTTGGCCTTGAGAGCCCTCATAAGCAACCTAGAGAAGTCTCTGCGGATGGATTAGAGCCACTAAGGAAAATGAAATCAGAACCTACCTCACCTTTCCGATCTTCCATCACACCTACTTCACCCATGCCCAATATTGATCCTAAGTTTGATAAATTGACCACATCTCTCAAAGGACCTAAGCCTTCCTCAGTGATCACTGATTCTTCCCCAACTATAGAGGAGATACAAAGGGAAAACCATCAGCTTCTCCAGCAATTAGAAGAGAGGAAGACAATAGATGCACACCTTCATCATGACAATACAGTCCTTTAGAAAAAAGTTAACTCCCTTCAACGGTTGGTCGATGGGATGACCCAATATAACCGCAGCTTAAGAGCACAATTAAAGAAACATAAGAGGCACAAGGCTAAGCCTACACATCAAGAAGGAGAGGCTTCTAAAGCCGACCCTCCTCAACAAGCCTAGTTTCAAGGGATGATTTCTTTTTGTTTGTAGTGGGACATGCAAAATCGTCGGTGTGGGGGTATGTTGGGCCTGATATATCATCATCTTCATGATGTTATTATACACTTTTTGCCATATGTATATATGTGTCTTTTATCTTTCAAAGGAGCTTTTTGAAGAATTTTATGGTAAAATGATACAATCGGCATGAGGTACGTATAATTCATGTTTTGTGATTCAATCAAGTTTAATTTATCATATTTTATGGTTTCCAAGAGTTAATTCATGTTTTTTTGTTGTTACAGGGAAAAACGCACCATGTTTCTTGGTCTGGCACTTGTTCCGACACTTGATCTGGCACTTGTTCTGGTACTCGATTTGGCACTTGTTTTGGCACCCAGTATTGCACAAAAACACAAGCCAAGTTGGCGGTTATGGTATTGGCGACCCATGGCGGACAAATCGAGCACATGGGTTTTGTTTTTCATCGCCCCCTCCAGCTACTAATCTCAAGATGACTCGATTTCAGTTGTCCAAAGAGGGCGCTCATTGGGTTCCTACGTTTTGTTAGTTATGGATGCATTTAATGTAATTTGTTGAATTTAGAGGTGGTTCGACCCTCCTTCGGTCATCCACCTGGGTTGTAAGCTTATAAATACCAATAGGATTCTCATTAGATTGTTAACCAAGTAGCATAAGCATCAGAATTTCCAGAAAAATGATTTTTCTCTGTTTCTAGTTTTACATTGCCAGAATAGTGCCAAAACTGTGTTTTTGGATTTTTATGGTGAATTTGGCATGTTTTTGTTGTGGTGTGATTTTAGAGAGTCACCATGACTTTCTGTGGGGGCCAACAATAGTCTGGTAACTGTCTTGACATCTATTTTTCATTTTTCTAATTTAAATTGTCTTTTCATTTTCCTGTGCATGTATATTTTTATTTAATTAATTCGTTTGATGTATCTTACTATTTTACTTCTTTTTGTATGTTAGATAATGATATGTGTTAGTATGTGTTGATTTCATATATTAGAAAAGGATTGCAAGTCTCTCTCTCACTATAATAACCCCATGTGCAACGTAAATGTTAAATTGTGCTTTCTTTTATATTTTTATAGTCAAGTTTAGAACAGATTTTTAATTAGAACAGAGCATAGTTTTAATTTGAGTTTCTTCTGACAAAGATTGATGGATGGATAGATTTGCTTCCATCTTTCTTACTTCATATTTAGATAGATTTCACTTTCTTAGTTATTAGTTAAATGTAATTGTCAATTCACTTTTTAATATCATGTTTTTAATTTCTGTTTTCAGTCATTTTCTTTATCATAGCTTGAATGATTAAAATAGACATAGTATAGTTTCCTTTCACGCAATTTCCTTTCATAGATTAAAATGCAATTAAATTCCTTAGTTAGATAATGATGATCTCGTTGTGATGTTGATGGTTTGTACATGAATATGCAGAGTATTTAACATCACTTTTATCATGGCTAAGTTTTCATTGGATTGTTTACTTCAAACCTTTCATTTTGCCATTGAAATTAATATTGAGCTTATACCATTAGAATTGTCCTTTGTTGTCAAGTGTCATTGAAATATCATCCATCACCACCGAAGGCATTTACACAACCACAAGCATTACATTTGAGTGTTTCATAGGTTAAAATTAGTTTCTTGCTTTCATAAGTTAGAAAAGATAGTTCTTACTTTCATAAGTTAGAAAAGATAGTTTCTTATTTTCATAAGTTTAGTTGATAGTCTTTCTTGCTTTCGATAGAATAGATTTCCTTTCATGCATTGCATCGAGCATTTAAATTTCCTTTCATGCGAGAGAAATAGTTTTGCATTAAGAATTTAGTTCACTTGCCTCTTAGGCTAGGTAGTTGTTCAATGAGAAGTCTTTGCTTACTTGTCTTTTGCTTTATGCTTTTGCTTGCTTGTCTATTTTCTTTAATAGGTTAGTTAGGTGCTTTTGCTTGCTTGTCTATTTTCTTTAATAGGTTAGTTAGGTGTCTTTTATTATTTGTCTATTTTCTTTAATAGGTTAGATAGGTGTTTTTTCTTACTTGATTACTTATTTGCTTTCATAGGATAGTTTCTCATTGAATGTAGGTTGTCAAGTTAAAGGTAGTTTGCTTTCATCATTTTCTTAGTATACTTCATAGTTTACCTTTTTCTTACTGTCATGAACTAATTTGATTTACATAGATTTTTCATTCGCTTTCTTAGGAACTATCCATCAGTCCTTGGCCCAAAAGTACTTAAGTTACCTAGTTTCAATTTGCTTAGTAGGGTTTGTTCATTAGATAAGTTTTCTTGAGTAGATTAGCCCTAGATAGTTTCTTTCTGTAGTTAGACTATACTCCTACCAACCTTCTTACCTTTGGCATATATTTTTGTACAACTGTAAGTTTACTTACCTCGGGTTAACAATTTAATTGAGGGTAGTTTAGTGACTTTTTTAGTACATATAAAACACCTAACAGGGAGGACTACGTTGGTGAGTGGACAGGTGCAGCTTGGACAATCTAGTTAATAGGCAGGGGAGAAGGTAAGGACAAATTGGGCTAGCCATGATGCTGGGAGACTGTCGAGTGGACAATCTCTTGCCATCCATCATTTTTGGGAACCTCAGGTTGCAATGAAACATGAGAGGGCATGGAAATACCAGGGTCTTGTGGAGCTTGGAAAGGAGGCCTTTTAGGCCTAGTTTGGACCACTCCCTGCCCAATCCAATTGAAAAATCTGGCATGAAACAATTGTCCTAAATCTTGTGAGTTAGCATCAAAGTGTATGGAGAATATTGGCCTTCTCGACCCTCTATTCAAATTACCTCTCCCTCGGTTGCCTGTTCCATGGCTACCTCGGATGAAGAAGCTCATTCCTGTATGCATGATTTATTAGAAAATATTCCTTTACAACCATACATGACAAGTCCTTAAAATATGAAATAGACTTTGGCTCAACAACATATCAGACTCATGCAATCCAATCCATATAAATTGTTTAACTATTGTTAATGAGCAGGGGGTGAACAAAAGGTCCTGGGATATGTGAGGGGTTTGTATTGAGCGAAACATGATAGAATGAGGGGGAAAATAAACACAATTACTGATCAAAGACAACACACAATCAACTATAATAAAAACTAAAGAAAATATCACTGTGATCCAACCAAGAAACTGTGACTTCAAACTGCTTCAATACAAAATTCTTCTTGAATGTAATTAAATTTTAGAACAAGGAGTGAAAAATGAATATGGGAAGGTGATGGGGTTGTAGTTAGCGAAAATCGAGATAATGGTAGAGAAAGAGAGCATATATTGTTCATAAAATTAATTAATTAATCCATAAAACCATTATTTAAAAGGAAATAACACCAACCAAATAATCATTGTGATCAAATGATCAAATACTGTGTAAGATATTCAATCGATTATGTACATTAACCTGCTCACTATTTGTAATCAAATATTTAACACATTGTCATCAAAATAAGACAATATGCATTCCATGGAAACCTATAGAGGAGATTTTTTTCTTCTCATTTATTCATTTAATATGTTAAAACAATTCTCAAATGAATGAACAATCACTTATTTCCACTCTGTTCAACATCAAAATCAACCACCTTCCATCAACACAGACATAAAAGCATGGCATATTTTATCCCTCAAATCCATTTAACAATCCAATTATAATGAGACCATACTGCCACTACACCCGTGCCTATCTCTGTTAATATGTATGATATTCATCAAACATACATAATAGACAGTCAAACACAGTGATCCATATTTTAATTGCAAACATATTGACTTGCCATTAAACACATAGACAACAATTGTCATTACCATTCATACTATGCTATACCATTCAACAAAACACAAAGTATCTTTGTGACTATACAAGTTCCACTACTCTGAATTTAAACATCCACAATGTCGGGCTATCAATTATTATAACGAGGTAGCAATAGTAAGCCTGATCTCATCTAATAATTTGATCAAATTTGAAACAAAACCATGTTGTTTAAAACCCCGTGACCATCTATGATGGAACAATCAATAATATATGTATCATATACATTGGATGGCCATACCATAATCACCACGATTGCAACACTCCCATGGAAATGTAAAAATACACAGTGACAACAACTATCAAATCTACATAACATGTTGTAGGATCCCCACACATACTAATGCATTACGCAGGAAGCATCATTATGGATTAATCAATTGTAACTAATGTTGGGTTAACAATTCAACAATTACAATGTAAGGGACAATGACTGTGCATTCACTCCAACTTTTCAATCAAAAAAATTACCATGTTGAGTTTATCAAATTGATTGTCATAATAACCAATGTAGTGGCTAAATAACAAAACCAACACCATTGTTAACATAATCAACAGAGACAAGCTAGAAATCAAACACTGTCAACCATACACCAACTACTCATAGCAACCAATAGTATACCCGATAGGCCATAACGATTCCCTCCATCAAAACCTGGGCTTGAGAATCAAGGGTTTTCTATGTGGACCAACACGGGGAACTAGAGTCGACTTCCATCATCATATGAGAACCTCTGAGACCAATGGTGCACACACAGGGTATACCACAAATGCGTTCACAGACAGGGTGACAATTCCCATGATAGGAGAGATTATGAACAGAGGAGAAAGGTTCCATTTTGGTCTTGTAACAACTTAGCACACGCAGGGTATAACCCTCATGGATCTCCTAGACAACCAACTAACAATGCTGAGATGAAATAGAGCCGAGAAGAAGCAATATAACCCACTAAGCAAACCTTAGTAGCATGAACAACCCATACCCAAGTGAAACAATGCGCAGTGACACAAGGCATTTCAAAATCAGTAAACTCCATAACCGCAAAAGACTGGGTATGGGATACGAATGCGTGGAGATAGCCAACCACTCTAGGCTAAATGAAACCCTCCAACTAAAACCAACAAGGATGAAAGAGATCATTTATGACTGCTAACAATCAGAGCGACCAATATCACCGTGACGTCAACCATTATTGCAATGAAAACCATCAACGATTCGTTCTAGAAAAATGTCACAAATTTACATAGTTACCATACCTAAATAAAGAATAGACCCATACATTTTGAGCCAATATATATTTCATAACCAGACCAGATTCATGGATGGCAGAAAGGTATACATGTAACCAAAAGCACCTTAAAACACGAGTTGGTCGAGCGGTTCTTCCTCTGCTTGAAAGTCATAGCCTAACCATATCAAACACAGTTGAACAATAGCCCAAATAGGGTGGTGGCTAATGGAAGGATTAAGGGTGGCATGCAATAAATGCACATCACCTCCACCTTCCATTCATTTAATTTCTCAGTACACGCTAGCCCATTAATCTGTTAACCATTCAATTAAACCATGCATTGGAATTAGCATCTATCACTTGTCAAATGCACCACCCACATCATATCTTACCATTTCTAGCTATATGATAATTCATATTAGCCATGTCTTTGTATAACCCAATAAATCACATAGATATTAAATTGTTATCTAGGATTATCAACGATCATTTCAATTTCAATGCATGTAGAGTAGTATATTATCATAGTCTAGTTCCCTCCTTTTGCATTTTGTTACATTGATTTTATTTCTTTCCCACTGCTCTTATATATTACTACTGACATGCCTCTTATGCAGGTGTCCTAGTAATGGATCCAAGGATAGATAGCAATGATAAAAATGAGCAACATAGGCCTTCGTAGCATAAAATTTGAGCCTAGAGCAGTAGAAAAAACACATAACATGCCTTATCCATAATTCAATTGTTGTGATTAGAACTAACACATAGTAGTCCTTATCCATCTTCAATAAAACAAAGATTTCACCAACCATGTAAGAAATGTCGAACAACAACATAACCATGAAATAAGAACCATATTTGATCTCCAATCTATAATGGGGTCCCACCTACTAGTATTATTTATCTTGTTAGCTTATAATAATAGGCTCTAGCAATACTTTGCGGGAAAAAACTCGTTGCGATTTTAATCGTCAACAAACTGGCGACTCCACAGGGAAATTTGTTTCCAACATATTTCGAACTCAGAACTCATGGTTTCCCAGACCGATAACAATAGGTCAAGAAGATATAACCAGGAAGATTATGCAACAGGGGGAAGTGAGGGGATTTAATTAAAGAATGTCCGGGAAATGGGGAATAACTCATGAAAAGTGTTAAGTATGAGGGGGTTTATCCCTGTATGCGTAATCATTCAACCAAAATTGGATCTTAACTTCAAGGAGGAAATTTATGGACTTTCTCTTTAAAATATCAATGGATGAATAAATGACAACAAGAAGCGAGAGATAACCAATTCTTTATAAGACAACAGTGGAAATAGATAACAAATTCAAGGGTGCCTTCAGGGGAAACATCGTAACAGTTGTGTAATCTTGATTGGTATTGACTAACAATGCTTTGCAGGACTGTCACTATGGCATAACTGATCCAACATCCTATTTTGACCAAATTAACAAGAAGACGGTAGGAAACAAAATCATGATAGAAGCAAAATCGCAAAAACTAAAACAACAACAATAAAATGACAGAAACGTAAAAGCAGTAGGAAATTTTAAAACAGATAGTAGGAGTCAAACTAATGTAAGGCAGAAAATAAAATAGTGCAAAAATGAAAGAAGAGCTAGGTTACTAGTGTACATAAAATTAAACATCATTAGAACTTTTCAAGTTGGTCCCTCACAATGTTTCAAGCGAGAACCATTAGTGTTGTAGGAAAAAAATTACTCCTATAAATCCTTTAAAATGCAAGAGTTAGTATGCAGGGCAAAAGCAATTTTGGAAGGACCCAGAAATAATACTTGGAACTCCAAGGTAATTATCAGCCCTTTAATGTATATGATTAGATCATCAAGGTAGATATGGATGTTGATCAATTCATCAAGATTTGTGTGTATACGCCTTTTAAAAGCAATACTTGCATTAGGTAAGCCAGAAAATAGGCATCTATAAATCATGGTACCCAAATTTGAGATAGGAGTGGTTTTGTGAACATCTACCCCTTTTACCTTGATTTTCCTGTAACCCCAAAAAATGTCAACTAAGGGCCTCATCGATGACCTTACAACCTGCCACATAATCATTTCCATATTGAGAGAAGGAAAATGATTTCTTATAATAGCCTGACTGAAAGTGCGAAAATTAATGTTGGTTCTAATATGATCAGTGATCTATGAAACAGGTACCCAATTGGAAACCCATCCATATTAGACTGGAAAGATAATCCCAGCCCTTAAGAAATTTTCCAACTCCCTTTGAAAAGTTGCTTTAAATGCAAAGTTAATAGGTCTTTGTTTTTGCCTAGCTGGTTTCATACCTTCCTTGATGGGGATATCATGTTGTATAAGACCAAGATCAAAACCACGAAGATCCTTATAAAACCAAGAAAAAACATCTTGAAATTCACCAAG
>SNQJ01S0087650.1:42702-59336 GCA_010110895.2 Picea sitchensis
AAACATCGGTGTGTTGATATTTGATCTGGTTATGTGAGTGGTTACTGAAGGTGTTCATCCTCTGTTGGAATACCTGTGTTGTCGAACAACCCAATATTCAAAGAGATGGCTTCAACCATCTTACCTCTTGACTCCTCTTTTCTTTGTATCTCCTTATTGCCTACATCAATCGATGAAAACGAACTCTCAAGAGGAATCAAGTCCATAGGAATCTTGCTATCTTCTATAGATATAATTTCCTTGGGCTTAAGAGGTTCATCTTGAATGAAAGCACAAATGCTCTCATTGTTAGGGAAGGCCTACCAAGATTCTACATTGTCAGGGATATGTGGATGATATAGAGATTGAAAAGAACAATCAGGCCTATGAAGCAAAGGTTGTTTATTAGGAGAAGTTGCAAAGAAAGCTAACCGATCAGCCATTGAATTCAAATCCCTCTTAACATGAGTGATATTGAAAGATAACAAGTTCAAGATAAGTTCCCAAACAGTTTGGGTGTATCATTTCATCATCTTGTTGCTATGAGAGTAAATTTTACGTACAAGATTCACAAAAAGCTCGGAATCCTAAAAAACTGAAAGGTGACCATAGCTGAGATTATAGGTGTTCTCAATGCCTAATAATAAATCTTTGAATTCAGTGACATTGTTCATACAAGCAAACTCCAACCTATAAGACAAATTATGAATTTTTCCTACAGGGGAAACCAAGATAATTCTAGCCCCATTACCTTCATTACAACATGAACCATCAACGTGCATGTGCCACATATCATCATCTAAACTAATTTATACCAAAGGAATATTATCCTCCTCAACAAATATGGAATATACTCCTAGGTCCTCCTCGATATAGTTTACACTAGGATGTGGAACACTCTCTATGTACGGTGAAATCCTTCCCTCTCTAAGGACTATAATGTTATTACCATTCCTAGGCATGGACAAATGTGTCCAGTTGAGTGAGAGGTATCCACCTATTAAGGCTTTCTAATCTCTTCCCAATATAATTGAGATATTGCTTATAGGCATATCACTTACTTGAACACTAAGGGTTGTCCTTATTTCAGGGTGTGCGCACAAAACTAAGGTTACATATTTAATCTCACCCATGGTCATTTGTTGTAGGATATTATAGGAGAGCATGCTTCTAGTGTTTTCTTTTGTACAAGACGATCCTATCTCTTCCATAATAATCTTTGACATCACACTTGGGCCCAAACCGCCATCAATGAGGCAACAATGAGCAATCTTATCCATAATCTTTACAGAAATGTAAAAAGGGGGATTTTTTATAAGGTATATAAAGTTATGTACACCTACTTTATTTATAGACGAATCCTCTTTGTTTACCTCTCCATATAGGTTGGCTACAATGATGCAGGAGCATCGCCAACAACAAGCAAGCGCGGGGGCGAAAGACAGCATGGACAAGCGCCAACGCATTTCAGCACGTTGCAAAAGTGTTTTGAGATGTTTTGAAATAAATGTGTGGGTGTTGATGTAATAGTTAAGAGGAAGCACACTTAGATATTGTAAACAGATCTTGAGCGATCCGCTCTCATCTGCAGTAGGTGAAGGCATTAATACATAATTAATGTGAGTAGGTAGATTTAAATGCAGATTAGACAGTTTAGAGCGTGGGAGGGAAAACCGACTATAGACACCATCATCTTGTATCATTGTAACATTAGCATGATCAATAGAGAATAGAGCATAGAGGAGAAGAATAAGATTCAACTATTGCGAGAGAGAGCAGAGATTTGTATTTGAAACCACCCATGTACATAAGTCCTGAATTAATACATGAATCTTTGATTCAGATTTATGGTGTTGTGATATTCTCTATGTATGCATGTTGAATGTTATGATTAGTGTTGTTTTACTCTTTCTGTCATGCATTTGATGTTTATGCTATGTATGTATGATTTCTTGTTGAATGTCTGAAATCTGAACTGAGGTAGAGTAAGGAATGAGTTTCAATTATTTCTCTATTTGAGTAAGAGTTCCTGCAAGGAGTGCAGTGGAGTGTCCGCAATGAGTGCGTTGATGGGTTCAGAGTCCAAATCTTTGAAAACTCAGGAGAGATACAATTATTCTCATTCTCACAGAAGTGCAAGTTAAGCACAAGAGCCGTGCAAGGTGTGCACATGCTGATAAAGATCTCAAAACTTGTATCTAAGGCGGAGTGGTTGAAAGACTATTGTCACAAGGAGTTGCACAGAGTCAACCAGTTCAAACACTTAGGAGTATTTGAAGAAGTGTCACAAGGAGTGCGTGCAAAAGGTATCCCCAGAGTACTTCAGGATTTTTTCGATCAAGCTTAGGAGGGATAGGGTCTTTGAAGTTGTCGAAGAGAAGCTCAAGAGGGATAGTGCCTTGAAGTGTTGAAAGGAGGCCTAGTAAAGTTGTTTTGCAAGTGGACAAGTTCCATGAAGGAATACCTTGTTCATTTCGTAGGAGTTGTCAAAGAGGAATTGGATGGTCAGAATTCTCCGTGGAGAATTCGCAAAGTCTCAAGAGCCGTCAGATCTTGCAGAGGAGCAGGTAAGTTACGACAAGTATTCTTCAAGTGCAAGCTCAGGAGAAATCAGACCATAGGATCCAAGTCGACAAGGACCGTTGGATCACTCGTGAATTCTCACTTCGGGGATTCACGAGTTGAAGGATCGAAAACCTTGCATCAGGATTCGCAAAATCGTGAAGTGTGAAGTCTCGACAGGGTGAGAGGTTCTGTTGTGGGGACAACATTGATAACGAGTCAGAATTCTCCATTTTGGCGTTTCAGAAGATAGGAGGTCGAGACTTTTGTCCCGAAAGTCTCGAAGTCGCGAGTTGCGATAAGAAGTATCGAGGAGTTCGGGATCTCGACACTTCGGGTGTCAGGATACAAAGGAGGCAGTGCTTGAGGAGAAAAGTCACGAAGTGTTGAAGCTGGGAGCGAGAGACACATGGTAGAAACACAAGGCCGACCCAGGTGATAGACAGGTGGACACGTGTCACCAAGAGGAAAGGAGTCAACACTCTTTTGACTTCTCGCATCTCGGGGATTCGTGGGATAAGAGTACGGGAGCTCGACGCTACAACTCGTGAAGTGGTGAGTTGCAAGAGGTGCGAAGGGAAGGTCAACACTCGTTGACTTTCAAGTCTTGGAGGTTCGCACAGGAAAAGCATGGAGGCTCAACCCTTCGACTTGCGAAGTCGCAAAGTCATGACGGGAGTTAGCGCTTAGCCTAGCCAGTGGTCACGCATAGAGGGCACCAACAGAAGGGAGCTATACCCATTTCATGATCTCGGGTATCACAAGATTTGGAAGGAAGAGTCAGGAGTTTCGACTCGCGAACTCACGAGATTGTGAGTTGTGACAAGCACCTTTGGGATTAGGCCTTGGTCATAGCGTTGTGGTTGCATGGAGAAGGTGGAGCTTGCACCTAGTGCTATTCGCACAATGGAGCTTTTGAAAAGGACCTGTGGATCGATAGGAAAGAGATTCTAGGAAGGAATTGAAAGAGTTGATCCATCTCAAAGAAGATAAAGAATGATCCTGTGAGAGGACCTTGACCCGAGGGCCGATAGAGGGTTGGGGGTCTGCATCAAGTTGTATCAGAGCCCAAAAAGATTTCTTTGCTTTCTGTAGCAGGGAAAAGAAAGATTCACCATGCCGTCAAGAAGAAGAGACAGGTAAACACCCGATCCACCAAAGGAGAGGGAAATGCCAGGAGAAAGGGGTAGGCAGGTGTCAAATCCAGCCATGGAAAGAGAGATGCATAACATATGTGTTAGACTCGTGGACATGGAAATAAAACAGAGGTGCACAGTTGGTGTTGGATATGTTAGTGAATATAAAAGTGAAGATGAAGTTGGACATGAAGGAGGAGAAGTTGCAGCAGAAGATGTAGAAAATGAACGCTTGATTAGGGTTGTTACAAGGATGGGTGCTAGAGAAAAAATGGACACTCCAGTATATGAGGGAAACCTGGATGTTGAAGAACTTCTAGACTGGATTAGAGCTCTGGACACGTATTTTGACTATGAAGATGTCGAGGAAGACAAGAAGGTCAAACATGCTATCACAAGATTGAAAGGACATGCAACATTGTGGTGGGATGAACTACAAACTGATAGACGCTACAAGGGCAAGCAGAAAATCAAGAGTTGGGATAGAATGATTGCGAAGATGAAGGAGAAATTCATCCCCAAGGATTATCAAATCACTCTGTTTCGAAGGATGCATAATTTGAGATAGAAGCTGATGTCAGTGAAGGAGTACACTGAAGAGTTCTACAAGCTAAACATCAGGGTAGGTCATCGCGAAAGTGATGATGAAAAGGTTGCCAGATATATGAATGGTCTAAGATACAACATTTAGGATGAGATGAGCATGATGATCATTCGTACCGTCGAAGATGCTTATCAAATGGCTTTGAAGGCTGAAGAGAAGTTGAGATGAAAGAAAAGTCAAAGAGGCCGAGGCAGAAGTCATCCCAGGGGAAAAACAATTGTCCAAGATAGGAATCAGAAGCCTAAGGAAGAGTGGAAGAAACCTCAACCTCAAATTGAGAGAGGTGGAAGCTCATAGAGAGGGAAGTATACTGAACAGAGAGGATAGTATGTTGATAACAACACTTTTCCTCGCACTAGAGGAAGAGGAAGAGGTAGAGGTGGAGTAATAAAATGCTTCACATGTGGAAAGAATGGACACAAATCTTATGAATGTCCAGATAAGAATAAAGAAGGTGGTGAGACTCACATTGCCGAAGCATAGAGGCAGAATGTTGAGGCAAAGGATGTTGAAGGCGGAAGATCAGTGGTGATGAGGAAGGTTCTCTTAACGCCAGAAAANAGAGGTGGAGTAATAAAATGCTTCACATGTGGAAAGAATGGACATAAGTCTTATGAATGTCCAGATAAGAAGAAAGAAGGTGGTGAGACTCACATTGTCGAAGCATGAAGGTGGAATGTTGAGGCAGAAGATGCTGAAGGCGGAAGATCACTAGTGATGAGGAAGGTTCTCTTAACGCCAGAAAAGGAGGCGGAGAATCCAGTGCAAAGGAACAATCTTTTTCGGACTGCTTGCATGACCAAGGACAGGGTGTGCAAGGTCATTGTGGACAGTGGTAGCACAGACAATCTTGTTTCTATAGATATGGTAGAAAAGCTAGAGTTGGAGACTATTGAACACCCAAGTCCATACAGGGTTTCATGGCTACAAAAAGGACATCAGGTAAATGTCACTAAACAATGTTTAGTTGAATTTAAAATAGGATGATATAATGATAAGATATTGTGTGATGTCATTACCATGGATGTTTGTCATCTATTGCTGGGTAGACCATGGCAATATGACAGGAATGTGATTCATGATGGGAGAAAGAACACATACACCCTAGAAAAGAATGGGAGAACTCACATGTTGTTGCCGATTAAGGACAAAGAAGTGAAACCAGAGGTAAGCAACGTTGTACTTCTCATGAGTGGGAAGGAACTTCTTAAGGAGGTTAAGAAGAAGGAAGATCCACAATTCATTGTGGTCAGGAAACCTAGAATTGTTTTGACCAACACAAGAGTGGATGATCTACCAGAGGAGATCCAGAAGTTACTGGAAGAATTTGCTGACATAGTAGTGAACGAACTACCTCGTTTATTGCCACCAATTAGGAGTATAAGTCATCACATTGATCTCATACCAAGAGCTAGTTTACCAAACAAAGCAACGTACATATTGACGCTGTAGGAGAATGAAGAGGTTAAAAGACAGGTCTAGGATTTAATGGACAAAGGGTTGGTTATAGAGAGCTTGAGTCCATGTGTTGTTCCGACAGTAGTCAGTCCAAAGAAAGATGGAGGCTGGAGAATGTGTACAGAATCAAGAGAAATTAACAAGATTACCATCAGGTACATATTTCCATTTCCAAGGATGGACGATTTGATGGATTGCTTGAACAGAGTGAAATGTTTTTCAAAGATTGATTTGAAAAGCGGATATCATCAGATTCATATGAGAGAAGGAGACGAATGGAAGACAACATTCAAGACCAATGAAGGGTTGTATGAATGGCTTGTTATGCCGTTTGGCTTAACAAATGCACCAAGCACTTTCATGAGATTAATGAATGAAGTCCTGAAGGATTTCATCGGAATATTTGTCATTGCGTATCTTGATGACATACTTATTTTCAGTAAAATAGAGGCAGAGCATCTAAAACAGTTGGCTACAGTGATGAAGAGGCTACAACAAGAGAAGCTGCTGATAAACATGAAGAAATCCTCATTCATGAAGACAAAGCTCATTTATTTGGGGTTTGTTATTTATGCAGACAAGTTGAATATGGATCCAGATAAAGTGGAGGTGATTAAGAAATGGACATTGCCAAAGAGTATCTTTGAAGTTCAAAGTTTTCACGAATTGGCTAGTTTCTACATAAAATTCATCAGGAATTTCAGTGGAATTAGCGCACCAATGATGGACACAGTGAAGAAGAGACACAAGTCTTTTCACTGGATAGAAGAAGCTGAGAAAAGCTTCAATTTGTTGAAAAGGAAAATCACGGAACAACCAATTTTGGTGTTGCTGGATTTCAAAAAGACATTTCAAGTAAAATGTGATGCAAGTAGGTTTGCAATAGGGGAAGTCTTGATCCATGAAGATAGATCAATAGCATACTTCAGCGAGAAGTTGAATGAAGCCAAAATAAAATACTGCACGTATGACAAGGAGTTCTATGCTATTATTCAGGCATTGAAGAAATGTAGACATTATTTGATTCCTAAGGAGTTTGTCTTATACAGTGACAATCATGCTTTGCAATTTGTGACTCAATAGGAGAAGTTGAATCAAAGACATGTTAAATGGGTTGAATACATGCAGAACTTTACTTTTATAATCAAGCATATTTCTGGAACTGCTAACAAAGTTGATGATGCTTTGAGCAGGAAATGTTTTCTATTGTAGGAGTTCAGAGTCAAAACTTTGGGTTTTGATAACCTCACGGATATGTACAGAGATGATCCAGATTTTAAGGAGGCATATGAAGCAACTGAGAATCCAATTCTTGGGGACAGAAGTCGATGGAAAGAATACATGATCCAGGAAGTATTATTGTTTAAGGGTAATCAGCTTTGTATTCCAAAATGCTTTATGAGAGAGAATTTGTTGAAGGAGAAACAAAGTGGAGGATTGGCTGGGCATTTTGGTCATGAAAAGACGTTCTCAAAGTTAAATGAGTCATATTTTTGGCCAGGAATGAGAGCAGACGTCAAAAGATTCATGGACAGATGTAGAATTTGTTAGCATTCAAAAGGAAAGAGGCAGAATGCAGGCTTATATCAACCGTTACCCATACCTAAGAGGCCATGGGATGCAGTAAGCATGGACTTCATACTGGGGCTGCCGAGAACACAAAGAGGGTTCGACTCAATCTTTCTAGTAATAAACAGATTTTCTAAAATGGCACACTTCATACCATGTCAGAAAACCAGTGACACAACTCACATTGTGAATCTGTTTTTCAAAGAAGTCATTCGACTTCATGGCTTACCAAGGAGAATAGTTTTGGATCGAGACACCAAGTTCATGGGACACTTCTGGAGAACCTTATGGAAAAATATGGGAATAAACTTGTCATTCAGTTCATCTTATCATCCTAAGATGGATGGACAGATAGAATTTGTCAACAGAAGTGTGGGAGACTTGCTGAGAAGTTTGGTGACTGAACATCACAGTCAGTGGGACAAAATTCTGCCACAGACAGAATTTGCTTATAATGATTCAATCAACAGAAGCATGGGGTAGAGTCCATTTCAAATTGTTTATGGCATGCAGCCAAGGGGAGTTTCTGAATTGAGGGATTAAGAACAGAACACAACTAGGAGTGCTAGTGTAGAAGATTTTTCCAAGGCAATGAGGGAACTTCACAGCCAGGTGAAGGAGCGATTGCAGAAATCGAGCCAAGAGTATAAGCGAAGAACAGATCAACACAGGCGAAAAATTTAGTTTGAAGTTGGTGATTTAATCCTTTCACACTTGAGGAAGGAAAGGTTCCTGAGGGGGACATATAATAAATTGAAAATGAAGAAAATTGGACCATGCTGGATCATAAGGAAATTTGGGACAAATGCTTATGAGATCAAATTACCCGATGGGATCGGAATTTATCTGATATTCAACATCTCAGATTTGCACCCTTATAAAGATGAAGAAGCAGAAGCAGGTAGTGAACAACCAGAGGTTCAGTGGTCTAAACAGATGCCAGTTGCAGAGAAGCCACAGATGGAAAGCATACTGGACAAAAGAGTTAGTAAGAGGACGAGGTGAAAGGAATATTTTGAATACTTGGTCAAGGGGAAGGGACATCCAGTTGAAGACGCCAGTTGGGAAAATGAAGAAGAGATCCAAAAGCATGGGCAAACCGTGCGAGAGAGTATGAAATTTTTTCAAGTGAGGGAGTATGATACAGGAGCATCACGAACAACAAGCAAGCGTGGGGGCGGAAGACAGTTGGGACAAGAGCCAGTGCATTTCAACATGTTGCAAAAGTGTTTTGAGATGTTTTGAAATAAATGTGCGGGTGTTGATGTAATAGTTAAGAGGAAGCACACTTAGATATTGTAAACAGATCTTGAGTTATCCACTCTCATCTGCAATAGGTGAAGGCATTAATACATAATTAATGTGAGTAGGTAGATTTAAATGCAGATTAGACAGTTTAGAGCGTAGGAGGGAAAACCGACTATAGACACCCTCATCTTGTATCATTGTAACATTAGCATGATCAATAGAGAATAGAGCATAGAGGATAAGAATAACATTCAGCTATTGCGAGAGAGAGCAGAGAGTTGTATTTGAAACCACCCATGTACAAAAGTCCTGAATTAATACATGAAGCTTTGATTTAGATTTATGGTGTTGTGATATTCTCTATGCATGCATGTTTAATGTTATGCTTAGTGTTGTTTTACTCTTTTTGTCATGCATTTGTTGTTTATGCTATGTATGTATGATTTCTTGTTGAATGTCTGAAATCTGAAGAGAGGGAGAGTAAGGAATGAGTTTCAATTGTTTCTCTATCTAAGCAAGAGTTCCTGCAAGGAGTGTAGTGGAGTGTTCACAAGGAGTGTGTTGACAGGTTCAGATTCCAAATCTCTGAAAACTCAGGAGAGATACAATTATTCTCATTCTCACAGAAGTGCAAGTTAAGCATAGGAGTTGTGCAAGGTGTGCACAGGCTGATAAAGATCTCAGAACTTGTATCTAAGGTGGAGTGGTTGAAAGACTGTTGTCGCAAGGAGTTGCATAGAGTCAACCAGTTCAAATACTTAGGAGTATTTGAAGAAGTGTCACAAGGAGTGTGTGAAAAAGGTATCCCCAGAGTACTTGAGGATTTTTTCGATCAAGCTTAGGAGGGATAGGGTCTTCGAATTTGTCGAAGAGAAGCTCAAGAGGGCTAGTGCCTTGAAGTGTTGAAAGGAGGTGTAGTGAAGTTGTTTTGCAGGTGGACAAGTTCCGTGAAGGAATACCTTGCTCATTTCGTAGGAGTTGTCAAAGAGGAATTGGACGGTCAGAATTCTCCGTGGAGAATTCACGAAGTCTAGAGAGCCGTCAGATATTGCAGAGGAGCAGGGAAGTTATGGTAGGTATTATTCAAGTGCAAGCTGAGGAGAAATTGGATCGTAGGATCCAAGTCGACAAGGACTGTTGGATCACTTGTGAATTCTCACTTCGGGGATTCACGAGTTGAAGGACCGAAAACCTTGCATTAGGATTCACGAAATCGCGAAGTGCGAAGTCTCGACAAGGAAAGAGGTTTTGTTGTGGGGCCAGCATTGATAATGAGTCAGAATTCACCATTTTGGCGTTTTAGAATATAGGAGGTCGAGACTTTTTTCCTGAAAGTCTCGAAGTCACGAGTTGCGATAAGGAGTATCGAGGAGTTCGGGATCTCGACACTTCGGGTGTCGGGATACAAAGGAGGCAGCGCTTGGGGAGAAAAGTTGAGAACTTCCGAAGCTGGGCACGAGAGACACATGGAAACCATAAGGCGGGCCCGGGTGATATATAGGAGGACACGCATCGCTAGGAGGAAAGGAGTCAACACTCTTTTGACTTCTCGCGTCTCGGGGATTCGCAGGATAAGAGTACGGGAGCTCGATGCTACAACTCACGAAGTGACGAGTTGCGAGAAGTGCGAAGGGAAGGTCAACCCTCGCTGACTTTCAAGTCTCAGAGGTTCGCACAGGAAAATCATGGAGGCTCAACCCTTCGACTTGCGAAGTCGCAATGGGAGTTAGCGCTTAGCCTAGCCAGTGGTCATGTGCAGAGGGTGCCGAAAAAAGGGAGCTATACCCATCTCGTGATCTTGGGTATCACGAGATTGAGAAGAAAGAGTTAGGAGTTTCGACTCGCGAACTCACGAGATTGCAAGTTGTGACAAGCGCCTTTGGGATTAGGCCTTGGTCATAGCATTGTGGTCGCACGGAGAAGGTGGAGCTCGCACCTAGTGTTGTTCGCACAACAGAGCTTCCGAAAAGGACCAGTGGATCGATAGGAAAGATATTCTAGGAAGGAATTGAAAGAGTTGATCCAGCTCAAAGAAGATAAAGAGCGATCATGTGAGCAAACCTTGACCCGAGGGCCGATAGAGGGTTGGGGGTCTGCATCACAACATAAGCTTTTCCTTCCATGAATTGTTTCATATGCATTAGTTGTTCAAGGATGACAACCATGTCCAAAAGGGTTGCATCTGCTTTGATGTTGGTCAATTGATTCAATATATTGTACTTGGAAGAGGGGAGAGGGGAAATAATTCCTTGACTCTCAGGAACCTTAGGAACCTGAACGGTAGTAGCGGGTGAGGATGAGCTCGGGCTAGAAGAACTGCGAAGGTGATAAAATTTTCCCTTGGGAGCATAGGCTTTGTTCCTAGTATTGACAATCATGACATGTTATGGTTCTGCAAAATCTAGGACAACGATAGTAGTTTATGGTATTTTACCAAAGATCGTATCTCTGGCATTCTTCCTTACCTCATATGTGGCTTCCTTGTGGTGTTCCCTGCACAAGTTACACCAAATTCGAGGAAAGATAGTTTTAGGCTGAAAATAATTCTCAATTGGATTTCTAAACGAGGGTGTAGAAGATGATGAAGCTCTAGAGTGAGAGGGAAGACAGTTCCCTTTTTCTCTAACACTATCATACAATTATTCATATCTTGTACTAGTTGTAAGAGAGTGGACATGTTTGTTTGTTTAACCGACTCTCCCTTGTTAGCGCTCTATAATTTTCCTAAGGCTGCAGAGGCAGTCGCAGAGGCAACATCAAAACCACTTCGAGTCTCGGATCTATCCCTCCAAGACTCAGAGAGAGATCTCTCTATCTGATATAGATTTATTTTGAATAGGTATTAGTCTAGCTAATGGGTTCAGAGTTTGGATTTTTTAGTTGGTTTGGTTGGAGTAGGAGAAAAGGGCCATTGGGAAATGGAGTCACAATCTAATATTTAATAAAAAACAAATCCTACAGATAGCCTTACAGGGCAAGGTAGGCAAATTACTGGATCTAGTAAAATTGAATGAAATGAAAGAGGAGGAAAAAGAAATGATCAATTTAGCAATAGAGCAATGAAGAATTCTGCCATTGAATATCAGAAGAAAACATTAATATTATCCACAGCTAGAAACAGAGTGTATCTTTCAAAAACTCTTCTCATAAACTTCTGCTAGATAATAAGGAAAGAAAACATATGGAAACAGAGAAAACAATTTACAGGAGGAGCACTTCACCAATATATTTGACACATGAATTGTGTAACCATTGTGACTGTATTATTGAATTGATGAAAATACAGATGGTTGTGTGAGCTCTAATACAAGATTTAAATTATGGTCCCTAACTGATCCACCACATTCACCTTGAAATCATAGGCTTTATAGCCTTTACATAAAAAACAGAGATCCTATTAAACAGGAACTGAAATACTAAAATAGTACAAGATCAAATAATTTCCAAAAAAACAGGATCGAATCCTATCTTAAGGGGCCAAAACCCTATCAATAATGTCACTTTCAAATTATTTTTTTGACAGTTGGGCAATCCTGGCCAAAAATAACAAAAATACCTAAACATATTGAATTGTTCGCCATGAGAAAATGGCTCGAACTTCTGCAAACAAGGGGCCACTCAGACACATTTTTCTCTTCAACGGTGACACTTGGGAAAAAACTAAAGGAGGTTATTGTAGATGAGTATGTTTCGGACAAAAACGTCATTTGATTTCTCCAAATTCGCCTCCATATTGCCAAAACAGCTCTCGCAAAATCAGGATTGTAACTGAAAAATATGAATTCTGGTAAAATAGGGCTCGAAGATGGATTTGATCCGCCCTGCCCATGGAACCTGTGCCAAAAATGAGAGAGTTGTTTGTTCTTCATTATGTTATGGAAAAAAAAATCTCTCGGTTTTTCAAAATTTGCTTTGGTTTTCCCAGAACCACCTTCATAAATCGGCTGGTCAAAAATGTTGTGAAAGTGGTTTTTTTGGCAAAAGTGGTAATTCCAGACCCCTGAGGTGGTAAGCAGTTTTAGGGGGGGGGGGTCCGCTGGCATGTGGATCCGACACCTATTCATGGGTGTTTTTATTGGAAACAACGTTTTGGACCCCCATGAGTTGATGGGACGTGGCGGGGGGGGTCCGACATGCATGGTTGAGTGGGTATGAAAGTTAGGATAAGTTTTGTTTTTATTTTTTAGTTTTTTATTATTTATGTTTTTGTTTTATTAGTTTATTTAAAATAAGTTTTGTTATTTTTATATTATATGTTTAATATTACTTTTTATTTGTTTTTAGTTGTGTTTTAATTTAATGTTTTATATATATATTTTTTATAATTTAATTGTTTTTATTATTTTATTATAATTATATACTTTGGTTTTTATTTTATTTTATTATGTTTTAATTTTTTCATTTATTTTTTAATTAATGTTTTGATTAATAAAACACTAACCTATGTACTAACTAACTAACTTAATTCTTAATTAATTAATTAATTGATTGATTGATTGATTGATTATTAGCTAGTCTAACCTATTTTAATTACTAACATTATTCACCTATGGATTTTATCCTAAGTTGGTTTATTGCAAATGTAGGGATGAAGATGGCAGGATAATGGTGGATGATGTCATGAGGTAGGAGTTGTATGGTATTGTCAGTATGGTGGTAAGTTGGAAGGATGGTAAGCGGTAAGTGGTCTGGAGCAGAGGAGATCTGATGCAATGGATTGATGACATGTTAGGACAGGGCCCGCCGGGAAAACCACCTTATTCTGGACCCCCCCCCCCCACCGTTAAAAGTAGAATGGTCTAGGGGGTCCAGAATCTGTTGTGGACCATTGATTTGCGCGTTGGCGGGATAACCATCGATCTAAGCGCACACTTTAATCACCTTTTTGGACCCCCGCCCTCGATGTTAAAGGTAAAATGGTCGAAGGGGTCCGGAAATTCATCAGCGTCGTAGATCTGGGTGCCAAAAGCTTAGTCATATATCTAGGCTTGATTTTTAATCTTCAGGGCGCAAATCAGTAAATGAGGCAAAACTTGGCTTAATGAACTTTTTGTGGGTTTAGTGCATTGCTTCCCTTGATTTTGTCACCATGGGGTTAGGAAACACCACTCAGAGTCAAAAATCATGAATTTTCCTTTTCTTTTCCTTTCCTTGAAAATAATTTGCAGAAATGAAATATTATTTGCAAGCCAAAATACATCCAGAGTGAAAATTTTCCAGTCACAAGATGATCCTATGAATTATAGGGTTATAACATCCCCGAGGAAGACCCGTTCTTTCAAGATGTTCTTCATACTCTGAACAAGTATGCAGAGTGTAACCGAGATTATCAATGGATTTTTCCTCAAACCTATGATGGTAGGGGGAAGGCAATGCATTGTAGTAATGCATGAAAGCGGCTTGGTTCTGAGGTTGAATGAGTTCAGGGATCTGATTGTATAGCTTAGTGAAACGCAAGTTGAAAGACTTGATGGTCTCACCATCCTTATAGGTGACGTTATTATATTCCTGTAACTTCTCGTTTGGTATTTTAGATTTCCCATAAGTGGATATGAACCAATATATTAACTCCTCCCAAGTAGATATAATCTTAAGAGGAAGGTCAAATAAATTGGCTGCAACATTTCCTTCCAACGAATTGATCAATAAACACATGCAAGTATAATTTTCATTGTCTCCTATGTTATGAAAAGCATTATAAAATGCCACCAGGTGTTCATTGGTAGTGACAATGTTATTTCCTGAGAACTTAGGAAGATTCTCCTTGAACTTAGGGTGGACGAGTAAGAAGTGCTAAGTTAAGAGGAGAGGACAAATGCCATAGTGTGGTTGTAGCATCTTCTTCAAACTGAAAAAACCCATACTTTTTTTATGACTTTGGTGGGATTTGTGGTAGATTGGACAGGGATATGGTGGCTATATAAGCTACCAATCACTGACAAAGATGAAGACTGAGAGGAGGGAGCACCTCCAGTGCCACCAGAGCCACCACTAGATGCCATCTTGTGGATGATAGAAAAGAAACCATCTACACAAGGAAAATAAAATTTCAAAAGAACAAAGCAAGGAAGACATCAAGAAGATATTCTTGGGACACCAAAGAAAAGGTATGAAAGTATTTTTCATGGGCATTGTTATTCATGTAATGGATATAGTCACAAAGATTTTGAATGTAGATATTATGAAAGGAGTTATAATGGAATATTTTATAACACCATCAGGTGTTGGAGATGTGATAAAGTAGGACACATTGTTGTTCACTATAACACTATGAGATGCTATAGCTGTAGTGGATTTGGCCACAAATACCATGAGTGTTGGAACACAAGAAGAAAGTCCATGATGAGAGATTCAAATAGAATGGCTAGAAAAAGGAATGAAGTAAGGAAGGGAGACATATTTGAAAAGATGGATGCTTAGAGCTCAAGTTCCGAGGAGAAAGGACAACTACAAAAGTGGGTGAAGAAGACAGAGTAGCCAAAATAGAATGAAAGACTGAAGGGAAGCTCAAGTAAGTCATCTACTGAAGCATACACGGGTGACAGTGGTATCAGTCGTGTACATACACAGGATGACCTTTTATAGGTCACGTACATACGTGATCTATTGTGCAACAGACAACGTATATGTGGTGAATACTTGAGAAAAAGGTTATGCACATGGATTGCATCTTGATGTGATGGTATAACACTTTGTTGCAGGGTCTGACATTATTTGTTGTAGGTTCTGACACTATTTGTTGCAAGTTTAAGTGTTCATCTATTGGATTATGTAAAATAGAATCTTGAGTGCATGACACTAACCCATGAGTATGGATTGATGTTGATCTGTTGGTGTACATGGCAGGTACATATTTGAGTTTCATTGATATATCTTATGATATATTATTGGAAGCATATGTTGCTATCATGGTGCATGCATTTTTCATGTGGATTGGGCTACATATGGGGACATATGATTGGTGATTTGATGAGGTGATCATTTTGTACATCATTGTTGATCTATAGTTGATGCATGATTGGTACTTTTCTAGTACATTGGAAGAGGCACCTACTAGTAGTTTGATTGGCACATGTTTTATGGAGGATTCGACATACATATATGGGATTCATCATTTTGTGGTATTGGTGCATGGTAATGTACATGTTTGGTACACTCATAGATGGAATATTCTTGATGATACTACACCATTGGTACTACTTGATTAGCACAATAATTGATATTTGTTTGAGATACATGATTGTGCCACTTGGTTCATGATGTAGACATATCACGAGTGATATGATACATTCTTTGGCATGTTGGTAGATGCACATGGTTAGCATATTGGTGGATGCACATGGTTGGCATATTGGTAGATGCACATGTTGGCATGTTGATAAAGGCATATGATTGAGACATTCCATGGATGATATGTTTTGTCACATTTCATGATGTTGATGTACATAGGTGTTGTGCATGATGAACACACATTTTGTATAGGATGTATTTGGTTGATATTTTTCTCATGATTCTTTGTTTCATTGTTGACATATCTTTTGCTTCATGATGCTTGGTATGGCATGAGTTTGATGCATGAACAGGTCCAAGGATCGTAATATGGTAGCACACTGTTAATCTTGCAGAAACGATAGGGGAGACATACCCATAAGGGGAGTCATTTTTCTTCCCATGATTCTAGGAGGAGATATTTATTAGATGCATACCTAGAAAAGAGCGCTATACTTGAAGAAAGAGAACAGGAGCATAATTTCAGGGGGAGCAATGGTCACATGGGGAGCATGTTTGATGTATATTCAGAATTACTTCAGAGTGATATCCCTTGTTCAAAAGGGGAGAGATTATTCAAAGGAATATCAAAGGCATTCAGACAGGGGGTGAAAGCCCAAGGAGAGTTCAAGCAAGGGAAGCATCCCCAAGATGAGAATGGCCCTCTGCCATTGATGTCAAAGGGGGAGAGTTAATCACATTGATGTGATTGATGTTTATTGATGGGGAGAGATAGTCACATTGACTATTGATGTAGAGCATGCCTTATCTACATGTTGACATCAATAATTGGTAATTGGTGTTGACAT
>SNQJ01S0087650.1:64344-78618 GCA_010110895.2 Picea sitchensis
GTTGATGTACATAGGTGTTGTGCATGATGAGCACACATTTTGTACAGGATGTACTTGGTTGATATTTTGCTCATGATTCTTTATTTCATTGTTGACATATATTTTCCTTCATGATGCTTGGTATATCATGAGTTTGATGCATGAACAGGTCCAAGGATCGTTATATGGTAGCACAATGTTCATCTTGCAAAAATGATAAGGGAGACATACCCATAGGGGGAGTCATTCTTCTTCCCATGATTCTAGGAGGAGATATTTATCAGATGCATATCTATAAAAGAGCCCTATACTTAAAGAAATAGCACAGGAGCATAATTTCAGGGGGAGCAATGGTCACAGGGGGAGTATGTTCGATCTATCTTCATCATTACTTCAGAGTGATATCCCTTGTTCTAAAGGTGAGATATTATTCAAAGGAAGATCAAAGGCATTCAGACAGGGGGAGCAACCCCTTGAGACTTCAAGCAAGGAGAGCAGCCCCAAGATGAGAATGGCCCTTTTCCATTGATGTCAAAGGGGGAGAGTGTTAGGTTCCTAACCCACACACAGGTAGAACAATATATTTGGATGTAATAAAGGTCAATATTAATAAGGCCTTTGAATAAAATAGAATAAGGAGGATGTAAAAAGACCTAATAGAAGCTTCCACTTCTAGAAGGATCTTCCTCTAGATGCTTCTTTTTAGTATAAATGGGAGTCGAGGGTATGAGAACCCTAGCTTGGATATTATTGTAATAGAGCTCTGCTCAACTAGAGGTTTCCCCCTCGAATAGGCCCTTGAACATTTCTTTCAAGTTCAAAGTGTTATTTTTGTTGTTATTCTTATATCATTTCATCATTATTGTGGTGAATGTTCTGGTTATATTGTTGTTATTCTACCATTACTAGCATTTTATTTATGTTCTGCATACATTTTATATCTGGTATATTACAAGTGGTATCAGAGCACTTTCCTCAGCAGAAAGTGTGGGTTAAATTTTTTTTCAGGGTAGACACATATTCTGGTGTCTTTAAGCCACATAGATTTGTCATTATGTGCATAAACCCATGGTTGAGGGATTCATACATGCAGGAAATGCAAGTGGTACTTAAGTGCACATTTGTTGGCCACCCTTGTAACCCCTGTTGGTACCCCTTCGTGTGGTAGTGCATCAGACAACACCTGTGTACAGATCGACCTAGATTACCTAAAGCCCTCTTTAGATAAATCGATCGGTCGCCTGAGTGATATAGTGTCACCGAGAACAACACTTGGGAAGATACTCTCTAGTACCTGGGTAGTCGGGTAGTACGGCTAAGGGTATGTTCTATCCTCCTTAGTTAGTGCCCTGAGATATTGGGTCGAGTACTATTGTTGGACCCCGCACGTATATCTGAGAGCTATAGCACAGGGAAAACACTTGTTTGTAGAACCCTTGAATACCTAACCCTTGGGGACAGAAACATAAAAAAATTAAAATAAACAAGATCTATTGTTGTGCAACTATGTTCGAGTTTCCAAGTAAATACACATTTCTTTCTGGTTAAGCATTTGGTCATTTCCTCTCTGCAGTATTTTTCACCATTATTTCAGATCTATTCCATTGGATTCATGATGCAGGAGCATCTCAAGCGAGCCAGCGCAAAGTCCGAAGGCAGCTAGGCAAGCGTCCAGCACAAATTTTGAGAATGTTTTAGAACCTTAAATGGAACAATTAAGTGAAGACGCACTTGTATAATGTAAATGGACCTTGACGGATCCGCTCTCGTCCTTAGTAGGTAGAAGGAAATTATGGTAGTTAATGCAAGTAGGTAAAATTGAATGTGTAGATTTGGAAGTTTAGAATGAGAGAGGGAAACGGGACATAGACACCCTCATTGTGTATTGTAACATTAGCATGAAGATTATGAAGAAGAGCATAGAAGAGAAGCAGAGAGCTGTGTAGCAGAATCCATTTACATAAGTTCTGAATTAATACAAAGAAAGATGTGATTCAGGCTAATGGTGTTCATATATTATCTGTGTATGCATCTTTGAATGTTATGCTCACAATTGTTTTACTCTTTCTGTCATGAAATTGCTTTTATGCTATGTATGAATGATTTCTTGTTGAATGTTTGAAATCTGAGAGGAAAGGGTAATGGAATGAGTTTCAATTGTTTATCTATCAGAGAAAGAGTTCCTGCAAGGAGTGCAGTTTAATTGTCCACAAGGAGTGCGTTGACAAAAGGTTTAGAGGTTTTTCTCTGAAAGCTTAGGAGAGATATATTTTGTTCTCATTTCCACAGAGGTGTAGTTAGGCACAGGATCTGTGCAAGGAGTGCGCAGGTCGAGTGAAGCCTCTGGGTTGTGAACCTGAGCGAATAATTTAGAGACTACTGCTGCAGGAGTGCGCAGGGTTGAAGGGATTCAAGCACTTGAAAGTGTTTGAAAATATGCCGCAAGGAGTGCGTGTAAGTGTTTTTCGGAAAGTTTCAGAGTTAGAGAAAATTCAGAAGGATCTGAAGTCTTCAAAAGTCATTGAAAGAAGGCAAAGAGGCCAGGCACCTTGAAAGTTCGAAGGAAGGTGTAGAGACTTAGAACCACAGGAGGTTCTCAGAGGAAGAGAAGGATGGTCGAAGTTCTCTGGGAAGAATCTGCGAAGTCCCGTGAGCCATTAGATCTCACGGAGGAGTAGGGAAGTTACAACAAATGTTTCGAAAGGTTCTAAGCTCAAGAGCATTAGGATCATAGATCCAAGCCACAAGGATCGTTGGATTGGTAAGCGAAATCCTATTTCGGGGTTTCACAGGTGGAAGTCCCATAAACTTTGCAACAAGAGTCACGATATCCCAAAACGTGAAGTCCCGACGGTTAAGAGGATGGTGTGGGACCATAGGAGTCAGCGAGGTGGACAGGTGGCACACTGTCAACATAGAAGTCAATCCAGTCGACCGTTTCAGAGTTTCGTGGAGTGAAGATCTGAATTCATTGCCTTAGGATTCACGATCTTGCGAAGTCCGAAGTCCCGACCGAAGTAAAGGGGCGTTGAAAATTCAACCTTGTGAACGCATCGGAATTTCTGAAAATTAGGTTTCGGGAATCGCGGGAACAAGTTACTCGACATCGCGACTGCCGAAATCGCGATAAGGAAAATCCTGAAAAGGAAAGAGGAAGGGTCAATGTTGATTGTTTTTCGAGGTTCGAAGATTTGGAGACATTGCACTTGAACAACGGATTCGTGAAGGTGCAAAGTCTGATCTCCTAAGTACAAAGAGGGGATCCCATGAGGATTTGTTGTGGGTGAATATTTTTTGAAAGGAGGATAGAAGAGCCATTTTAGAGTTCTTTGGGGCCAGAAGAAGGAGAAAGATCCTGTTGACGCCAACCTGAGGGTTGCGTGCATCATCATTCTTGGTATCAGAGCACAAAAAGGTTATTTGCTTTCTGTAGCAAAGAAAAAGAGAATTCACCATGCCGCCAAGGAGAAGGGACAGAAAAACACCCGATCCACCAGAGGAGAGGGAAATGCTGAGGAGAAGAGGTAGGCAGATGACTGATCCAGCCATGGAGAGAGAGATGCATGATTTACGAGCCAGACTCAAAGACATGGAGACAACACAAAGACGCACAGTTAGTGTTGGGGATCTTAGTGATTCCGAAAGTGAAATTGAGGCTAAACATGAAGAACAAGATGTAGCTGAAGATGCAACAAACAAACGTTTGATTAGAGCTATTGCAAGAATGGGTGCAAGAGTGAAAATGGACATTCCAGTTTATGAGGGAAATCTGGATGTAGAGGAGCTTCTAGACTGGATTAGAGCTCTGGACACATACTTTAACTATGAAGATGTCGAAGAGGACAAGAAAGTCAAGCATGTTTTCACAAGGTTAAAGGGACATGCAACATTGTGGTGGGATGAACTACAAGCTGACAGACGCTGCAAAGGCAAGCAGAAGATCAAAAGCTGGGATAGAATGATCGTGAAGATGAAGGAAAAATTCATCCCCAGAGATTACCAGATCACTATGTTCAGGAGGATGCAGAACCTGAGGCAGAAGATGATGACAGTGAAAGAATACACTGAAGAATTCTACAAGCTGAACATCAGGGCAGGTCATTGGGAGAGTGATGATGAAAAGGTTGCCAGATACCTGAATGGCTTGAGATATGACATTCAGGATGAAATGAGCATGGTAACCATCCGAACGGTGGAATGTGCTTATCATATGGATCTGAAAGCGGAAGAGAAGCTGAGCCGAACGCAGGGTCAGAAAGGCCGAGGCAGAAGTCATCCTAGAGGCAAATCAGTTGCCCAGGATAAATATCAGAAGCCCAAGGAGGACTGGAAGAAACCTCATACTCGAACTAAGAGAGGTGGAAGTTCACATCAAGGGAAATATGTTAAACAGAGAGGACAACATACTGAGCAGAGAGGAGATTATGCTGATAATAATACTTTTCCTCGTACTAGAGGTAGAGGAAGGGGAAGAGGTGGATTAATAACATGCTTCACATGTGGAAAGAATGGGCACAAGTCTTACGAGTGTCCAGACAAAAAGAAGGAGATTGGAGAAGCTCACATCGCCGAAGCACAGAGGCGGGATGTTGAGGTGGAAGACGATAAAGGTGGAAGATCGATGATGATGCGAAAAGTTCTTTTGACACCAGAGAAGGAGGTGGAGAGTTCAGTCCAAAGAACCAGACTTTTCTAGACTACTTACAAAACCAAGGACATGGTATGCAAGGTCATTGTGGACAGTGGTAGCATAGATAATCTTGTTTCTATAGAGATGGTAGAAAAACTGGAGCTAGAAACGATTGATCATCCAAGCCCATACAGAGTTTCATGGCTACAAAAAGGACATCAGGTAACTGTCACTAAACAGTGTTTAGTTGAATTTAAGATAGGAGGATATAATGATAAGATACTTTGTGATGTTATTCCTATGGATGTTTGTCATCTATTTTTGGGTAGACCATGGAAATATGACAGAAATGTTATTCATGATGGGAGAATGAACACATACACCCTAGAGAAGAATGGGAGGACTCACATGTTGCTTCCAATTAAGGATAAGGAGGTGAATCCTGAGGTAAGAAACATTGTGCTTCTCATGAGTGGGAAGGAACTTCTTACAGAGGTTAAGAAGAAGGAGGATCCAAAATTCATTGTGGTCAGTAAATCGAAGATTGTTTTGACCAGCACAAGAATGGATGATTTACCAGAAGAGATTCAGGAACTGCTAGAAGAGTTTGCTGACATAGTAGTGGACGAACTACCTCGTTCATTTCCACCAATTAGAAGTGTGAGTAATCATATTGATCTCATACCAGCAGCCAGTTTACCAAATAAAGCAGTGTACAGATTAACGCCACAAGAAAATGAAGAGGTCAAAAGACAAGTCCAAGAGTTGTTGGACAAAGGGTTGGTCAGAGAAAGCTTTAGTCCGTGTGTTTTTCTAATAGTACTCAGTCCGAAGAAAGATAGAGGCTAGAGGATGTGTACTGACTCGAGGGAGATTAACATGATAACCATCAGGTACAGATTTCCATTGCCAAGGATAGATGATCTGATGGATTCCTTGAGTGGAGAAAAGTATTTTTCAAAGATTGATTTGAAAAGAAGTTATCATCAAATCCACATGAGAGAAGGTGATGAGTGGAAGACAACCTTCAAAACCAATGAAGGGTTGTATGAATGTCTTGTTATTCCATTTGGGTTAACAAATGCGTCGAGTACCTTCATGAGGTTGATGAACGAAGTCCTAAGGGAGTTCATTGGAAAATTTGTTATCATATATTTGGATGACATACTCGTTTTCAGTAAAACAGTGGCAGAACATATGAAGCATTTGGCTACAGTGATGCAGAGACTACAATAGGAGAAGTTGTTGATAAACATGAAGAAATCCTCATTCATGAAGACAGAGATCATTTACTTAGGATTTGTTATTTCTGCAGATGAATTAAGGATGGATCCAGATAAGGTGGAGGTAATCAAAAATTGGCCATCACCGAAGAATACCTTTGAGGTGAGAAGTTTTCATGGATTGGCTAGTTTCTACTGAAAATTCATTAGGAATTTCAGTGGAATTAGTGCACCAATGATGGACACAGTGAAGAAAAGATAGAAGTCTTTTCACTGGACAGAAGAGGCTGAGAAGAATTTTAATCTGTTGAAGAGGAAGATTACGGAACAACCAATTCTGGTGTTGTCGGATTTCCGAAAGACATTTCAAGTGAAATGTGATGCAAGTGGGTTTGCAATAGGGGCAGTCTTGAGTCAAGAAGACAAGCCAATAGAATACTTCAACGAGAAGATGAATGAAGAGAAAGTGAAATACTCCACTTATGATAAGGAATTTTATGCTATTATACAAGCATTGAAAAAATGGAGGCATTACTTGATCCCGAAAGAGTTTGTCTTATATAGTGATAATCATGCACTGCAGTTTGTGACTCAACAGGAGAAGTTGAATCAGAAACATGTTAAATGGGTTGAGTATATGCAGAATTTCAGTTTTGTGATTAAACATATTTCGGGTACTACTAACAAAGTTGTTGATGCTTTGAGCAGGAAGTATTTGCTATTGTAGGAGTTCAAAGTCAAAACGTTGGGTTTTGATGATCTCAGGGACATGTACGCAGATGATTAGGATTTTAAGGAGGCGTATGAAGCAACTGAGAATCCAATTCTCAGGGATAGAAGCTAGTGGACAAAATACATGATCCAGGAAGGATTATTGTTTAAAGGTAATCAGTTGTGTATTCTGAAATGCTCCATGAGGGAGAATATGCTGAAGGAGAAACACAGTGGAGTATTGGCAGGGAACTTTGGTCATGACAAGATGTTCACAAAATTGAATGAGTCATATTTTTGGCCGGGAATGCGAGCAGACATCAAAAGATTCGTGGACAGATGCATAATTTGCCAGCATTCGAAGGGAAGAAGATAGAATGCGGGGTTTTATCAACCATTGCCCATACCAGAAAGGTCGTGGGATGCAATCAACATGGATTTCATATTGGGGTTGTCAAGAACACAAAGAGGATTTGACTCAATCTTTGTGGTGGTGGATAGATTTTCCAATATGGCACACTTTATTCCATGTCAGAAAACCAATGACGCAACTCACATTACGAATTTGTTTTTCAAAGAATTCATTCGACTTCATGGTTTGCCAAGGAGTATAGTTTCGGACCGAGACACCAAGTTCATAGGACACTTCTGGAGGACCCTATGGAAGAATATGGGAACTAACTTGTCATTTAGTTCGGCTTATCATCCTCAAATGGATGGACAGATAGAAGTGGTGAACATAAGTCTGGGAGACTTGCTGAGGAGCCTGGTGACATAACACCATAGCCAGTGGGACAACATATTACCACAAGCAGAGTTTTCTTATAACGACTCAGTTAATAGGAGCATAGAGCAGAGTCCATTTCAGATTGTCTATGGCATGTAGCCGAGAGGAATTTCTAAATTGAGGGATTCAGAACAGATTGCAACTAGGAGCGCTAGTGCAGAATATTTCGCAGAGGCGATGAAGGAACTTCACAGCCAAGTGAAGGAGAGATTGCAGAATTCAAGCCAGGAATACAAGCGCAGAGCAGATCAGCACAGAAGACAAGTTTAGTTTGAGGTTGGTGATTTGATTTTGGCACATTTGATAAAGGAAAGGTTCTCGAGGGGAACATATAACAAACTGAAGATGAAGAAAATCGGACCATGCAGGGTCTTGAAGAAATTTGGGGCGAATGCTTACAAGATTGAATTACCCGATGGGATTGGAATTTCTCCGATATTCAATATCTCAGATTTGTACCCATATAAAGCTGAGGAAACAGGAACAGGAGATGAGCATCCAATGATCCAGTGGACAAAACAGATGCCATTTGCAGATAAGCCACAGATGGAGCACATACTGGACAAAAGAGTGAGTAAAAAGACTAGACGAAAGCAATACTTTGAGTATTTGGTCAAGTGGAGAGGCCATCTAGTTGAAGATGCCAGTTGGGAGACTGAAGAAGAGATCCAGAAGCATGGACAAATAGTGCATGAGCTCATGGATAGGAGCCCATGAAAATTTTCAATCGAGAGAGTATGATGCAGGAGCATCTCAAGCGAGCCAGCGCGGAGTTCGAAGACAGTTGGAAAAGCATCCAGCACAAATTTTGAGAATGTTTTAGAACCTTAAATGGAATAATTAAGTGAAGACACACTTGTATAATGTAAATGGACCTTGAGCGATCCTCTCTCGTCCTTAGTAGGTAGAAGGCAATTATGGTAGTTAAGGCAAGTAGGTAAAATTGAATGTGTAGATTTGACAGTTTAGAATGAGAGAGGGAAATGGGATATAGACACCCTCATTGTGTATTGTAACATTAGCATGAAGATTATGAAGAAGAGCATAGAAGAGAAGCAAAAATTTGTGTAGCAGACTACATGTACAGAAGTTCTGAATTAATACAAAGAAAGTTGTGATTCAGGCTCATGGTGTTCATATATTCTCTGTGTATGCATCTTTGAATTTTATGCTCACAATTGTTTTACTCTTTCTATCATGAAATTTCTTTTATGCTATGTATGAATGATTTCTTGTTGAATGTTTGAAATCTGAGAGGAAAGGGTAATGGAATGAGTTTCAATTGTTTCTCTATCTAAGCAAGAGTTCCTGCAAGGAGTGTAGTTGAATTGTCTGCAAGGAGTGCATTGACAAAAGGTTTAGAGGTTTGTCTCTGAAAGCTCAGGAGAGATAGATTTTGTTCTCATTTCCATGGAGGTGCAGTCAGGCACAAGAGCCATGAAAGGAGTGTGCAGGCCGAGTGAAGCCTCAGGGTTGCAAACCTGAGCGAAGAATTTAGATACCGCTGTTGCAGGAGTGTGCAGGGTCGAAGGGATTCAAGCAATTGAAAGTGTTTGAACATCTACTGCAAGGAGTGCGTGCAAGTTTTTTTCGGAAAGGTTCAGAGTTGGAGAAAATTCAGAAGGATCTGAAGTCTTCAAAAGTTGTTGAAAGAAGGCAAAGAGGCCAAGCACCTTGAAAGTTCAAAGGAAGGTGTAGTGATGTAGAACCGCAAGAGGTTCTCAGAGGAAGAGGACGGTTGGAGTTCTCTGGGAAGAATCCGTGAAGTCTCGTGAGCCGTTAGATCTCACGGAGGAGAAGGGCGGTTACAACAAATGTTTCGAAAGGTTCTAAGCTCAGGATGAGTAGGACCGTATTCCAAGCCGCAAGGGTCGTTGGATTGGTAAGCGAATTCCTATTTTGGGGTTTCACAGGTGGAAGTCCCATAAAATTTGCAACGAGAGTCGCGATATCCCGAAATGCGAAGTCCCGACGGTTAAGAGGACAGTGTGGGACCATAGGAGTCATCGAGGTGGACAGGTGGCACACAGTCGACATAGAAGTCAATCCAGTCGACCGTTTCAGAGTTTCATGGAGTGAAGTTCTGAATTCATTGCCTTAGGATTCACTATCTTGCGAAGTCCGAAGTCCCGACCGAAGTAAAGGGGCGTTGAAAAGTCAACCTTGTGAGCACATCAGAATTTCAGAAAATCGGGCTTCGAGAATCGCGGGAACAATTTACTCGACATCGTGACCGCTGAAATCACGATAAGGAAAATCTCTAAAAGGAAAGAGGAAGGGTCAGCGTTGACTATTTTTTGGGGTTCGGAGATTTGGAGACACTGTGCTTGAACAACGGATTCGTGAAGGTGCGAAGTCCGATTTCCTAAGTACAAAGAGGGGATCCCAAGAGGATTTGTTGTGGGTGAAGATTTTCCGAAAGGAGAATAGAAGATCCATTTTAGAGTTGCGTGCGTCATCAATTCATAGAAGAGCCATTTTAGATTTTCCGAAAGGAGAATAGAAGAGCCATTTTATATTTTCCTATTGACGCCAACCTGAGGGTTGCGTGCGTCATCAATTCATCTCTTCGCCCTTATCACATTCATCCATATCATTTTTTCGGCAAAAAGAAAAAATTACCCCGCCTGCCCCTTTTCAGTTCCCCCATCCTCATGGTCCATACTCATTGCCAAGACTTGGAAGATCGCTTCAACACCTTGCAATCTAGTCTCATTGAGACCCAACAAGAAGTGAAACAACTTAGTGCCAATGTCACCGCCATCAATACAACCATCTAGTCCTCAATCGGTGAAATCAAACAAGACCTCACCACCCAGCTTGAATCATTCTTTTCAGCACTCTACACCAAACTGCATATCCCTATAGATAACCCTTCCTCTTCCTCACCCCCACATACTAAAGGTGACCATTCCTCTCATTCCCATACCTTGAAAAACCATCATTTTCAACGTGACCTACGCCTTCCATGGGTGGATGTGACCAAATTTGATGGCTCGGACCCCACTAGTTAGGTAACCCAAATGGAACATTACTTCTCTTTATACAACATTACATATGACTTGGACAAACTCCGGTATGGTGTTCTCCATCTATATCAAGAGCGTTGGCAATGGTGGCAATGGAGAAAAAAATCTCGTCAAGGGTATATTGCTTGGACACAATTTGTGGAAGATATTTATGAACACTTTGACACTGACACCAACCATTTGGGTCGTTTGATAAAGCTAAAACAATTAGGAATGGTGGAAGACTTTATAGCTTCATTTGAGCGCCTGGCTTTTAGAACAGAGGGCATGTTTGATGCCTTTTTCCGAGAGTGTTTTCTCAGTGGCCTTAAGGATGAAATTCGATCCCATGTCCTCATGGTTCAGCCTGAGAGTTGGGTGGAGGATACCAAAAGAGATAAAGAAGCACAACAGGTTGTATCTTCTCAAAACTGCAAACCCTCCTTCATTCCTTGCCCTAAACTAGTAAATCCCACTACTCCCTTTGCTCCACTAAAGATCCAAAACTTGACCCGGGCTGAAATGGTTGAACGCCAACTCAAAGGCCTTATTTATAACTGTGATGACAAATATTTCCCAGACCACAAGTGTAAAGAACAAAATCGTTTTATGGCCATCTCTGAGGATATTTCAAAAGAAGATGAAGAAACTCCCTCTATGTCTGAATCACCTGAATCCACTGACATAACCCCTCCCTGAGACCCTCCTGAAGCAAAACCAGTCATTTCCCTCAATGCTCTCACTAGATTCTCCACTCCCCAAACCCTCAAGCTAATCGGTTACATCAAGCATTGGAAGGTCATCATTCTGGTTGATAGTGGCAGCACCCATAATTTTATTCATCACCGCATTGCCCAAGAAACTCATTGCTACATCTATGCTGTCAATAATTTCCGAATCATGATTGCCAATGGTGGTTCCATGAAAGGTGGAGGGCGTTGTGAAAATGTGCATCTCCAAATTGGTGACTACCACCTGAAATCCCATATGTTTTCTATCGACATGGGATTTTGTGACATTGTGTTAGGTTTAGACTGGCTAAGGACTTTGGGTCCCATTCTCATGGATTTTAAAGACTTAACCATGCAATTTGACCAGGAGGGCCACCAATATAAGTTCCAAGGCATCAATGCCAGTTCACCTGAGATCATTAGTTCCCGTTGCATGGAAAATCTGCTCAAAAAGGGTCATTCTGGTGTTATCACCCAACACCATTCCATACAAGAAATAGACACACCCTCCGTACCGCAAGACCTCCAAGCCATCATTTCTAAACATCAATTGGTCTTTTCCACTCCCCAAGACCTCCCTCCTTCCCATGGTGTTCATGATCATTCCACTCCCCTTGTACCAGGAATCCTTCCTCCCAATATCCATCTGTATCGTCAACCCTTTTCCCAAAAAAATGAAATTGAGAATATGGTCCAAGAACTACTTAATACAGGTGTTATCTCCCCTAGTCCAAGCCCCTATTTGTCTCCTGTGGTCATGGTCCTGAGGAAAGAAGGTTCTTGGTGAATGTGTCTTGACTTTCATGCCCTCAACAAACTTACCATCAAAGACAAATCCCCCATTCCTGTCATTGATGACCTCCTAGATGGATTGAGTGGCACCCAATTCTTCACTAAACTCGATCTTCGTTTGGGATACCACCAGATACATATGAAAGAGGAAGATATTCCCAAGACTTCCTTTAGAACTCATGAGGGCCACTATGAGTTTTTGGTCATGCCCTTTGGCTTGTGTAATTCCCCCTCCACCTTCCAAAGCCTCATGAATCATGTCTTCTGTCCTTTTCTCTGCCATTTTCTCTTAGTTTTCTTTGATGATATCCTCATCTATAGAAAAACCTGGATAGACCATCTTTCTCATGTGGATCGAGTTCTCCATCTACTCTCTCAGCACCAACTTTTCCTAAAATAGTCTAAATGTGCTTTTGGTGCCTCAGAAGTAGAATACTTGGGTCATCTTGTTGGAAAAGATAGCGTTAGGGTGGATCCTAATATGATTGAAGCTATGCAAGACTGGCCTCACCCAAAGACTCTTAAGAGCTTGCATGGATTTCTAGGCTTAGCAGGGTATTATTGCAAGTTTGTTAAGAATTATGGGAAGATTGCAGCACCTCTCACTACTCTCCTCAAAAAGAACTCTTTCACTTGGACTCTAGTTGCTTCTCAAGATTTTCAAACCTTGAAGATGGCCATGTGCAACACTCCAGTCCTCACCCTTCCCGATTTCACAAAGACCTTTGTGTTGGAATGTGATGCCTCAAGGAAAGGAATTGGTGTTGTTCTTATGCAAGAGGGTCGACCTTTGGCCTTTACCAACAAGCAACTATCTGAAAGAAATCTGGGCAAATCCATCTATGAAAAGGAAATGTTGGCTATTTTGCATGTCGTGGATCTGTGGCGCCCTTATCTATTGGGGAAACAGTTCCAAATTAATACTGACCATCAAAGCCTCAAGTATTTTATAGAAAAACTCATTTCCTCCCTAGAACAACAAAAATGGGTGACTAAACTCTTTGGATATGATTATTAGAATATTTATAAGAAAGGAAAAGACAATGTGGTTGCGGATGCACTTTCCCAAAAATATGAATATGAAGGATCCTTTTTTTCTCTTTCATTCATTGTACCAGATTGGCTCCAAGTCGTTCACGAGGAATGGCTACAAGATCCAAAAAGTTCGTAGTTGATCTAGCAATTGTAGTCCAATGCTCCATCTTCCCCAGGGTACTCTTGGCTCCATGAGGAACTTTGATACAAAGGATGTTTTTATTTAAGTAAACAATCAAAGCTTAAATCCACGATACTTTCTGAGCTTCATGCTACACTCCGGGTTCACCAAAACCTATGACAGGGTCAAACGTTCCTTTTTCTGGGATGGTATGAAACAAGACATTCATAATTTTGTAGATGAATGTGATGTCTGTCAACACAACAAGGGAGAAACAGTCAAATCGTCGGGCACACTACAATTGCTCCCAATTCCACCTGTTATTTGGGTGGATATCTCTATAGATTTTATTACCAGCTTACCCAAATCAGGAAATAAATCCATCATCATGGTGGTCGTTGATCACCTTTCCAAGTATGCTCATTTATACTCCCTTCAACACCCATTTACAACATCCACAGTGGCTCAAATATTCATGGATCAGGTCTTCAATCTTCATGGCATGTCGCACTCTATTGTTTCTGATTGTGACCAAACTTTCACAAGCAATTTTTGGCAAGAACTGTTCAAGATACAAGGCACATAATTGCATCTCAGCACAACTTATCATCCCCAGACTGATGGCCAAACAGAAGTTGTCAACAAGTGTTTGGAAACATATTTGAGGTGTTTTTCCTTGGAAAAGAAAAGTCAGTGGGATCACTAGTTACTCCTAGCTGAATGGTGGTAGAACACTTCATACCATATAGCTACACGCATGACTCCTTTTGAAGCGGTATATAGAGAGAAGCCACCTTCAGTTCTCTCATACTTATCAGGTGCCTCGAAGGTCTAGGTGGTTGACCTAACACTCACAGCTCGAGAGGCCATTCTCCGTACCCTCAAAGAGAATTTGTTCATGGCACATAATCACATGAAGCAACAAGCATATCAAGGTCACTCTGAACGTCAATTTGCAAAAGGGGATCAGGTGTTTCTTCGACTGCAACCTTACAAGCAAACTTCCCTCAAGGCTGAGCATTGTCAGAAGCTAGCGCCCAAATTTTATGATCCTTATACCATGCTCAAGCATGTGGGACAAGTCGTCTATCAGTTATCTTTGCCCAACCATTCAAAGCTACATCCCATTTTTCATGTTTCATGCTTAAAGAAGGTGATTGGAGCTAAGTGCCAAATTCAAACCAACCTTCCAGAGTTAGCTGAAGAAGGATCCATTTGGCTACAACCAAAAGCCGTTTTGGACCAGTGTGAGCATCG
>SNQJ01S0087651.1:13345-33686 GCA_010110895.2 Picea sitchensis
GAAAACCATGGTGATCGATCCCAAAGTGCCTAGCCATTTCTCCCTAAGAACTACATCACAACCACCCATGTCAATGAAACACCATATGGGTTTTGAGATGAAACTCACTCATTTGGAGTTTCATATTTTCACATCAGCCACCACATTTCATCAAGCCTTTATTGGAAATCATAATTTGAAAATTAGGTATAGGATCGACATAACAATGGGTTTCCTCATCCACTCTCTTACGAATAAAATTTTGGATGCTACCATTGTCAATCAATACAATCACTTTGTAATTTATTATATAACCAATCAAATTAAATGTTTGGGGTGCTGAGAAATCAGATAAAGCATGGAGGGAAATTTGGGGTTCCTTGCAAGGATCTTGAAAATTGGTTTCCTCTTTAGTTGGAGGTGTGGTATTTTCCAACTCAGGTTCTGGAGAGTCTTCAGTAGATATGTCTTTTGAGTGATCATTTGGGGGAACACCCAATTGGAATAATTTATATTCTTTACATTTGTTCCCATTGAAATATCACTCATCACAATTATAACAAAGATAGAGGTGTTGGAGTTCTGCCATTCTTCTAGAGATAACTTTTGGATTTAGAATGGTTGTGGGTTGGAGGAGTGGGGTTAGTCACCATAGGGGGGATATGGTGAGAGTTGAATAAAGTATCTTGGTTTGTTCATTTATCACTATCTTATCTTATTTATCTTTTTCATAGGATTTCAACCATGTTTTTGGGTGATGCATCATGAAGTGTGCTCAATCTACTTCCTTGATACCATTGATTAAAAATTCTTGAAAAAATGAATCAAACATGACCTTTGTACAAATTTCCAATTGCTCAAAGGTAGTAATATAGTCCATAACTTCGTTGGTTTGGCATAATGTTGTTAAGCGTCACAAATGATGAGTGTCATATTAAAAATGAGCATAAAGGATTTGCAAAAATTGGTTCCAGGAAATGTAGCCTTTATAAGTATTCTTATACCATTTCCACCACTACCAAAATTCAACATCCAAATATATGACCCCCAATTTTAGTTTTTGTATCTCATCAATAATTCCATGGGGATAAATAGTGTTCCATTTGGGTAACCCACCCTACGGGATCACACCCATCAAATTTATTCATGCCGACCTTTGGAAAATATTGCCATGAATTGTGATCCTCAAAGTGTGAGAAGTTTTTATATTGAAACAATGTGTGCATGGTCGACACTTCTTGGGTTGGGAATTCATCCTTGGTTAGATCAATGTTTGGAACTAGTATACTAATATTCCAGTGGGAACCTAAAAATTTCAAGAATTCACCATGTGAATTCATTTTTTCATTCATAGAATTGAGTGTAGAGTCAATGCCAACATCCTTCACATCTATACCTTGGCATTGAGTGAGTTGGACTGGTTATTATTTCTCTGAGTTGGTCATGTTGTGAGTCTAAACCATGGGACCACCAAATATTTTGTGGAATTAATATTCTCCACCTATCTCACTGTGATCATTGACATGAAAGGAGTCTATTTAGATATACCTCAATCCTTGTACTATCAGGTCCATGCAAAAGGGGTTATTTGAGAGGGGGATCCAAGCGATCAACAAGACACTAGGAATATTTTAAGATAAGTCTCTTGTAATGGTGTTGATAAACCCCATGATTTTTTTTTTCCTTTATGAGTAATACTCTTGTGGGAATATTACTCCTAGTTGATTATTACTATAGTTATTGAATCTCCAAATCCCTTCTAGATGAAAAGATGTAGGAATTATTCTGCCTACCTGTAGAGGCTGGGGTTTGCAAGGTCCTAGAGACAAAGGAGTGTCATGTTAGGTATCTCTTTGATATACTTGTGGGGTCTAACAATAATCCTCAACCCAATATCTAATGGAACTAACTAAGTAGGTTCAATCATTCCCTTCGCCATACTACTCGACTACCCATGTACTAGAGAGTAATATCCCAAATTGTTGTTCTTGGTGTACTATATAAAAAAGATGGTCGATCAATTAATATAGAGTTGATTTTAGGTATATCTAGGGGACTTCTAATATACCCAAAGGTACGTGGAAGTGATATTTTATATACAGGTGTTGTCTAATGTGGTACTACTTGAAAGGGTACCAATAGAGGTTACAAGAGTGCCCAACCAGGTGACACAACTTGTATTTTCTATGTTTATTCTTCCTTGACCATATTTTTACCCATTGAATGACAGATCTATTTGGTATTTAAAACATCAAAGCATATATCTTTCCTATTTGTTTTTCTAAAAATTGGAGGTGCGTGGATTATGAAAGAGCTCTCATACCACTTATAGTGTTCCTTAACTCTTAAACTTGAAACGCAACCAAGTAATATAGATAATATAATTGCAGTAACCAAATACAAGAGACAATAATATGGAAAATGTAAAATATACCTTTGTATTAAGATAATCCAAAGAAGGAAACAATGTTCATTTTCCTCTTAAGGTGGGGTGACCTTTCACTGAGCAGAGCTCCAAACACAACAACAAAATATACATATTCCATAGTCTCCTATCTCTTTAAATATATTATTAATAGAAAAAACCCTAACTACTTGTGGTCCCATCATTGATGGGTACAATCTACCTAGTGGACTTTTATAAAGTGGACCTTTCTACATGAAATAACTATTCACTACTATCTAATGGGCCTTATTCAAAGAGGATGGCCACTTAAAACAATTGTCTAATGCCTAGGTATCCTAAAGTAGGGAGGTTAGGGCCCTAACATTTCCCCAGTGGCAAGTTGCATTCAAAACTTCCCATAAACGTTTTGTGTATTATTAACATAATAGAATGGTAACTTACAATAAATAAATAAATAAATTTTGTTGAGATTGATGATTAGTATTTTACATTTTACAAATCATAAGAGAAAAAATCATGTATATATAAATGCAATAATCCACTACCATTATATCAATTTCACACCATGGATGAAAAAAACCATGTAGATATAAACACAATGATGAAATTTTAAAATATATTGTAAATTAACTAGGTAATATTTTATGCCTATAAACAAATGGTACACTGCCACCCTAGTGAAATCTCAACTTTGTATACAACATTGCATGCAAAAATATGTACACATATATTAGAACATGAAATGAATTTCATGTCAGATGTTGATTGAAATATTTTCAGTTCTCCTAATCTTTTTAGCACTCCTCATACTCAATCTACGAAGAAAATAATAAAATAACATAGTTAAATAAAACAAAAAAAAATCGCTAACATGTAAAGATGCAATAAAAACATATAGGTTAATCAATTGTGAGTACCCTATGATTCCTCTAATCCACTCTAATCATAATCAATGTGGAATAATATACTATATGTTTCAATCAATAAATGAATAATTCCAACTATATATAAGTTTAAAAACAAGCACATAATTAAAAATTAATTACTTGGGGCATGAGCTCCAAAACTTCTACCATTCTTTAGTAGCTATTCCATAGGGAATGCTTTAATTCTTCCTCACTGACCTCATAACTATAGTCATTTAACTATAGGAAATAAATGAAAACCATATTTAATAATCACATATATCAAGGTAGTATATTAGCATAATAAATGAGATTATATTGATAAACTTACAAAGTGACCTTTAATTGAGAGCCCCCTTCCCTAACCCGAAGTATGTGTAATTGTTAATTACTTTGTATCTATTCATGCATGTACATAAGATAATATAAGATCATATAAGTTTATCAATTTATGACAAATGACCATAATAGTATGTCAATGGTACTAAAATACTACATCTAAGAAAAATAACAAGTTAAAAACAACCAAAATAAATAACCACAAGCATATATTATTTATTAACTTTGTGGATTTTTACTGTGGTATCTTGAGGTCCACTCCTAATGCCCTCTTCTCATCAATGATCCTCCTATACTCCAAGAAATCCTTTAGAATTTTTCTAAACATGGTTTTGTAAATATGAGATGGTCTTTGTTTTATGTCATTGCCTTCCTTAATGAGCTCTAGAATGTTCTCATTGAATTTGTTCAAAATTATAGAAAATGAAGCCACCTATAAAATTCAATGATGATACACAATGAAATATAAAAGGTGAAGGACTAGAAACAAGAGTAAGTATATAAAAGACCAATTTGAACATATTTCACCTAGTATGATTTCTCATCTCCTTGATAGTCTTAGAGAATCGACAAAGATCCCATTTATCATTAATTGTACATTTCTAAATTTTATACATAAATTTTGTAATGCTCTTTGCTTACTAGTACTACTTATTTTAGACCAATGTTTATGGTATTATTTTGAACACTCCCTTGTCACAGTGTCAAAAATTTATGTATGGAAAATTGTGCAACTATCAAATGTCAAAACCTCTCCTTTATTAGTAACTTGTATATCATCATAATTGAGTGCCTCTTTATTGTCTTTTGTAAAGACAAATATTCATGTTTGTTAACCCTCATCTCCATGCCCTATGATCAAACAATAATTTGCACATCATAGAATGAATCTATACCATTAAAAATGCAATATATTGGATCTAACTACACCCTAAATTTCATTGAAAAATGCATAATTTGATATGAACATTGAAAATACACATGCACAACATTAACCTATGCGAAGACATACAGACTAACCCTCTAACTCCCTAACTCACTAACCAACAAACATTAAACCACTCTTTTTGTTAGCTTAATTTGTGTGAATTGTATTTTGGTGTGTATAATTCACAATGTGGCATCTGGTTCGTGTATTTTGTGGAATGTCCTCCTACATAATTATTAGTGAAAGAGTAATATAGAACCAGTTCAAAATGCATATATAGAGAGAGGTTCGTATGGCTACAATAAAAAGTTGCATTGAGTCTCCTAAAAAATGTTGTCCATTGCACTATTGTAAATCTCAATGCATTATTTTCTTACAAGGTGCAAAATGAATTTGTGACATTAAGATCTCCTTTGTCAGGTCTCCATACATAGATGTCATTAATGATAAATTTATTATAAATAAATAATAATCTAAAAATATTCCAAGTTTAACAATTACCATTGGGGCTTTGGGTATAGTGGATTTCATTGACATACCTACAATGGTTTTAGATTTGACCATTAATCTATAACATCAGAATACAAAAGAAACATTGTTTCTCCACACTATGAATCATTGAAATTTTTATAGTATCTACAAATTTGTTAAGAGGGATTTTGAGAAAATGAAAAGGAACAAGAAGAATAAAGCTTGAAGGAACTGGAATAAGGTTATATTTAGCTTATTCCAGTGAAGAAAAATAACTAATAATGTGGGTGTCGAAGTAACCATTGAATTAAACTTCTTAATCAATGTTTTGCTTAACTTGGTTTCTTTGAATTGTATTTTAGTATGATGAATTCACAATGTGGAATATGTTAGACAACTAAGAGGGGGGGGAGGGGTGAATTAGTTGTCACTGTGCTTAAACTATTATTCCCATTTTAAACTCATTACAGAACACTCAATGATGATCATAATAATTCAGGGAAGTAAGCAATAGAGTATTCAACATCATTCACACACATGAAGTATACAGAAACAGATATTCCCGAGGAAACCCATAAAGGGATAAAACCTCTTCTTCTTAGAATGATAGGCAGTCTTTTATGTTCTGTACATCATCTATCTTTGAGCACCAGCTCAATGTGAGGTTACCACCTCTATTTTACAAGCTACAACTTGTTGAGAGCACCAACTCTTTGGTTTCTCTAGCACCCACTAGAAGGAAGCACCAACTCCTTGAATGTTCCAGCACCAACTGGATGGAAGCACCAACTTCCTAAGTGTTCCAGCACCAACTGGATGGAAGCACCAACTTCTAGTCACACAGGCACCAACCTGTATAATAGAGAACAATGGTTCTCCCTGGAACCACCCTACCACCCTAGTTTTTCTGGCTACAACCAGATGGAAGCTACAAATCCCTTTGTTCAATAACCCACTTGAAACTCTGAGGACAATAGTCCTCCCTGGCACCACCCTACCACCCTGAAATATAAATCTTTGCTTGCTGAAATTTATTACAGTGATACAATATTTATCAATGGCTTACCAGTCTCATCACGGTTCTACTACACCACTCTTCTTTGCCTGCATCAGTGTCTTCCTTCTCGCATCTTCTTGCGCTTAAGTTCTCATACAGTCTATCATTTTCACCATTTCTGCTATATCCAACTTATGTTCTTCATTTTTTCATTTTCTCCCTCAGTTCATTGCTTACAGTTTGACTACTTTTTAAAGAGAAACAACAACCTTCCTCTATCATGGCATATTTATTTTTTTCATGCCCTCATCATTCGTTACTCTCTGAATCTCCAATGCCCATGTTGGGAATATCAGAATGCTCAAGAGCCATGATTGCAATGCCCCATAAAAATGATTCAGTTAGTGTAATTGAATCGTAACTGATCAAGAAACCATGAAGTGAAACAACAACCCTTCGATGAGACTCGATTTGATTATCGTTGTTGGATTATACGCGCAGAGGTTTTTATTTACTTTTCAATGCATAACCTCTGATGTGGAGCCTAGAAGTGCTAGCTCCTTCCCCTATCTTCCACTGATGTGACCTTGGGTGATGCTCTCATGTGACCCCGTGATTGCAGGTGTGGCCAAAGGTGGTTTGGGGGAAATCCACTTTTTGCCACACAATTCACTACATAGCTCCACGTATGCCTTTGGCGATGTTGTGGTTTTGATTGTGGCCCACTCATGAAAAATTAAGACCCGAGCATGTTTTGACCCCACAATGCTATGGGATCTTCGATCTCATGATCTTGAGGGTGCTCCTGAATGAACGGTTCATATTTTTTCTTTCACGATCTACGGATCATATCCAACCTCCCTAAATCAATGACTGTGATTTATTTCTTGATCCAGGCTTCAGTAGTTTCAAATATTAAACCCTTCTTTCTTCTGTACACCAATATTCTGGAGTCGATGATCCACAAACACCTATCCTTCTCAATCGACAGCTTTGCCTCTACTTTGGGAAATTGACCTTTCAACTAAATCAACGGTTTTGTGTCCCCTTTCTCGATTAATGGTCGATATCTCCTTTGGGTCTCCGGACTTTTGAAATATCAAATCTCAAACTTACGCTCTGGATCGGATGACCTAGATTCAATTCGGACAATCCAACACTTGAGATCTTCTTCAGACGATCTGACGACTAAGATATTATTTGGATGATCCAGCGGTCGAGAATTTATTTTGGCTCTTCGGCTCTCTGGACTTCGGGGATTTCAAATCTCAAACTGACGCTCTGAATTAGACGACCCAGATTCACTTCGCATGATCTGACGCTTGATATCTTCTTTGGAAAATATGACGACTGAGATTTACTCCAGACGATTCGACGGTTGAGAATGTATTTCGGCTCTCCGAGCTTCGGGGATTTCAAATCTCAAACTAAATTCTTGAAGTGATATTTTTCCAGAGCGTAACCTCCTCACATATTTAGACCTAAAACGAATGATGTTCATTGAATCAAGATCTTAAATCAACTGCTTGATCTTCCTGTGATGCAGATTTGCTTTGGATTAAATCCAACGGATCTCCATCTTTTCTTATGCTATTCTTCCTTTTAATTCGATCCGACGATTGACAGAAATTTAGGTGATCGAGATCTCAGATATCAACCCTTTCTTATCCTTTCCTTCCACTTAAGTTGATCCAATGGTCATTGCATTTTTTCCAGATCTGATAGTCCTTATTTATTTCAGATTTTTGGGCTTCAGGTAATTCGACTTTCAAGTTGCCAATTATTCTGAAGCGAGATTCCCCGAACAGTAACCTCCTAGCAAATTTTGACATGAAACAAATGTTGTTCGTTGATCATGTTCTTAGATCGTTGGCTCGATTTATCTTCGGTGCTTCTCTTCTAGCTTATCCTATCCTTCCACTTAAAAGTGATCCAACGGTCGTTAAGAAACTTGAAGCAGATCAACAATCAGGGATGGTTGTGGAACCACAACTTGCGAGTGATTTAACTCGTCACCAAAACTCCACAATTTGAAGTTGTGCGTTGTTGGTGAGTCAACCACAATCGTCGATCTTCGAGGCTATAAGATCTGACGGTCTTGACTAATTGCGGGATTGGAAATAACACGATATTTAATTCTCCTTTCAATCTCTGCAATCTATCCTTTTCATTGATCTAACAATTTCACATCCGACAGTCACGATTTAATCCGAATTAATATGATCATTTGTTAGATCAACCACAATTGTTGATATTTGGGTTTATGAGATCTGACGATCTAGACGGATTGTGGGATTAGAACTAGCGAGTTGTTTAATTCTTCTTTTTCTCTCCGCAATTCATCCATGTGGTTGATCTGGCTTGCAGATCCGATAGTCATGATCCTCCAACGGTCCTCAAGCCCACAGACACTCATATGATCGATGTCCGTAATATTATACAATCAACACGATCAATTTCTTGATCGGACGACTGCTGAGGCTTCTCACCCTAAGCTTACACTTTTCCTTCTAATCTTTGATCTCTGCATACTTTTCGCTTCTCCTCCTGAGCTTATGTTTTTCCTTTTCTCCATCGTCATAGTTGTTCTTACCATCAATGACAAGCACACTCTTCCTGTAAAAACATGCCAACAATCTCCCCCTTTGGCATTGATGGAAACCATGAAAGGCTTCACTATTCTTCTTAGACCTCCAACTGTAGCATCCATACCACACCACACCTTTTCTCCCCCTTTGACATCAATGTCAAAGAAAACATGCTCCCCCTGAGTTGTTGCAGTACTTTTTGGAGGTATCAGATATTCGACCAACACATACTCCCCTTGACAGGATGGACTCTCTTAGGTGAGAGAAGGGATGACACCCAACTTCTAATGAATATATTCAAATGGTGTCTTGGCTAGGGGTTTAGTAAAGATGTCTGCAATTTGTTTTGTGGAAGGAATATAATTAAGTTGAGCAACTCTATTTGTAACCTTCTCTTTGAGAAAATGATACTTTATTGGTATATGCTTCATTTGTGAATGGAGAATAGGATTCTTGGAGACACTAATGGAACTGATTTTATCACAGTGAAGTGGAATTGGATCAGTGTAAGTGACCTTCAAATCTGCAAGAGTTTGTATCATCCATAAGATCTGAGTACAACAAGTAGCAACAACAATGTACTTTTCCTTTGTAGTTGATACTGAAATAGATCCATGCTTCTTACTAAGCCATGCTACTAATGAATCACCTAAGAATAATGCACCTCCATTGGTGCTCTTTCTCTCATCCAAATATTTTTCCCAATCAGCATCTAAATATGCAGTTAATTGAAAATTATGATTTTTAGGATACCAGAGATCATAAGTCATTGTACCCTTCAAATATTTTAATATCCTTTTGACAACTGCTAAATGAATTTGTTTAGGAGAATACCAATAACGACCTACCATTCCAACAACTTGCATTATATCAAGATGAGATGTTGTGATGTACAGAAGACTGCCTTTCATTGATCGATAAGTTCTTTGATCAACATCAGGTGAAATATCATCTTTAATGATCTTGCAACCAACCACCATAGGTGTGCTCATAGGCGTATAATATTCCATCTGAAACCTCTTTAACATCTCTTTCAAATACTTTTCTTGAGAGATAAATATCTCCGCAGAACTCTGATTGATTCGTAAACCAAGAAAATATGACATTTCTCCTATCATGGACATCTCAAACTCAGTCTACATTGAATTAGCAAACCACTGAACTGAAGGGTCATTAGTGCATCCAAAAACAATTTCATCTACATAAACCAAAACAACTAATAAATCATCACCTTCAGACTTAATGTATATATTATTGTCAGCGATGCCTTTCTTGAACCCTTTGTCCTATAGAAATTTGTCCAGTCTATAATACCAGGCTCGTGGTGCCTGTTTCAGTCCATATAATTCCTTTTTCAACTTACAGACATAGTCAGGATTATCTGTCAGTGAAAATCCTTCAGGTTGCTCCACATATACATCTTCTTCTATATCTCCATTAAGAAAATATGACTTAACATCCATCTTATATACTTTAAAGTTCTTATGACATGCATAGGCAAGAAACATTCTGATGGCTTCCAATCTTTAAATTGGTGGAAAGGTTTTATCAAAATCATGTCCTTCAACTTGTGCATAGCCCTTACAGACCAATATTTCTTTGTTCCTGACAATTTGTCCCTGCTCATTCAATTTATTCTTGAAGACCCATTTGGAACCTATGACATTTTTACCTTCAGGTCTAGGAACCATCTCCCAAGTATTGTTTTTCTCAAACAGGTCAAGTTCATCATTCATGGATTTAACCCAATGGTCATATTTGTTGGCTTCATTAAAGTTATTGGGTTCCACCATGGATATGAAGGCTATATGTGATTGCTCGATGTCTTTGATTATCCTTCTCCTAGTTTGTACACCTTTGTCTTTCTCACCAATTATCTGACTTGCAGGATAATTCTTTTGAGTATTTCTAGAGGAAGGATTTGATGTTGTCTGTTGATTTGAGTATGCCTGAGTATTTGTATCTTCATTTGACTCATAGTCTTATTTTTATGATTCTTGGACATGTTCATCTTCAGCTTTAGTTGTGTCCTCTGTAGCAAACTCAATATTGCTCACCTCTCTTATTGGGACTCCTTCATCAACCTTTAAGTCAATTCAATCAACTAATTTAGACGATCTTTTATTAAAGAATCTATATCCTTTACTATTGGTAGCATATCCTAAGAAGATGCCTTCATCATCCCTGCCATCATACTTGCCAAGGTTTTCATTATTATTCTTTATGTAACACTTACTCCCAAAGAATTTGAAGTGTTTGATTGAAGCAGGTCTTCCATACCAGAGTTCATAAGGTGTGTTGTCACTGTGTGGTATGAGGTGGTCTTTATTAAGAATATGGATTGCTGTTTGTATTGCTTCTACCCAGTAGGTTTGACCAATGTTCTTCTCATTCATCATTGACCTGGCCATTTGTTGAACTATTTTGTTTTGCCTCTCAACTACTCCATTTTGCTGTGGAGTTCCTGGGATTGTGTATTCTCTCTTGATCCCATGTTTATCACAGAATTCCTTGAAATCACTTGACATAAATTATCCTCCTCTGTCTGATCTTACTGCCTTTAACATGTTTCCTGTTTGATTCTCAGTTAAAGCCTTAAATATTTTAAATTTCTCAAATGCTTCATCTTTTTCTTTGAGAAAAGAAACCCAAGTGAGTTTGGAGTAATCATCAATGATCAGCATGAAGTGGTTTTACTTCCCTGTGCCTTCCTATCTTGATGGTCCACATAAATCCATATGAACTGATTGGAGTGGTTTCTCTGTTGAAGTAGAGCTCTTGGATTTAAACTGTGTCCTAGTTAGCTTTCCTACTTGGCAGGGTTTACACACAGAATCTTGTGGCTTTGGTATTCTTGGAATATCTTTTATTGCCTCAAGATTTTTGATCTTGATTAAGTGGTCAAAGTTTATATGTCCAAGTCTCCTATGCCATAACCAGATTTCATCATGTTTTCTTAGATGACACTCTTCTCTATCTTCTTTCAGCACATATACATTATTATATGTCCTTGTGCCTTTAGCCACCACTTTCCTTGAGTTTACAGACTTTATCTTACAATCTTCGGAAGTGAACACCACTTCACATCCTCTGTCACACATTTGACTTACACTGAGAAAATTGTGTTTCATCCCATCTACAAGTAGAACATCTTGGGCTTTTCCTTTACCATTACTCAAACTCACCATCCCTTTACCCTTGATTTTACCTGGTTCATCATTTCCAAAGGTCACATTTCCTTTTTTTTCTTTTACTTATAGACAAAAACTTATCCTTGTCTCCAGATCTATATACCAGGGGTCTTTTTGTTTTTGAGCTGAAAGTACTAGACCACATTTTTCACTATCTTTCTTTTTCTACGTGCTGACATTTCTAGCTAAGGGTTTTATCCTTGTATCTGCTTTTTAATTCTCCAGATGGCAGTTTTCAGCTTTGTGGTTGAAGTTGTGACAATTATAGAATTCGAGCTCATTGTTCAATAGGTCAAAGTGATTGGTGCAACTTTGTCTACTCATTGGTTGTTTAGTTCTATGTTGCAAAGATTGTTTATTTCTTGATCTCCTCAGTTGCATGTCTCTAAACTTAATTTGAAAATTTGCAATCTTATGACCAAAATTAGAGTAGTAAAAATAGTAACCATGGAAGAAATTTTGGTACCTGAAGGATGGCCTTCGTTTTGGAATTTGTTGATCCATATTCTGATATCTTTGTTTTTTATCAGGGATCATATTGTCTTTATTACATCTTGGTGGCAGAGTACTCACATGGTATGATTGTCTGCTGACTTGAAACTTGATCATCTTTACTGGCTCTTTTCTTTCGGGTTGTTTTCTACTTGAACCACTTACATAACCTAACCCAACCTTCAACAAAGGAGATCTTTGTTTGCTTAGAATGTCATTTAGTTCTACTGAGGCTTTAATGCTTGGAATATTTTGGAGATACAATGCTTTAAACTTATCCATCTCTTTTCTGGTTTTTACTACCTCTTCTTCCAAGGCTTCACATATTTCCTTCTTCTCTTATAACTGTTGTTTCAGAATGTCCTCTATTTTCTTTGCTTCTTCTAACTCCACTTTTAGCAGGGAAAATTCTTCATCAGGTTTTTTACTGTCTTTCTCGAACTGTATCAACAATTGTTTTTGTTTTTTCTTCTTAAATCCGAGCCTAGAAATTTCTTCTAGGGAACTGATCAGTTCTCCTTCCAATTCAACCACAACTTCTTCATCGTTAATGTCACTTCCTTTTATTTTATTATCATAATCCTCTTTGGCCATAATCATAAATTCATTAACCTTTTCTTCACAAGAAGAGTCATTATCTGTGTCTCCTGAAGAGTCGTCATTGTTTACACATAAACTTTTCTTTTTACCAAATATCTTGGATTTGTACTTCTCTTCACCTTCAGAGTTCTGGTCCTTCTTCGTGTGTGGACACTTAGATGCAAAGTGACCTATCTTTCCATAGTTAAAACATTTGAAGGGAAACTTGCCTGATCCTTTCTTTAGTCTTCTCACAAATTTTGCTTCAATTTCATCAGGCTCAGAATCCTCATCCTTATTTTCTTTAAATGATGCTTCTCTAGAGGTGGGTTTATCTTTACCTATCCTCATCTCATAAGCAGTCAAAGTTCCTAGGAGTTGGTCAATAGATAGAGATTTTAGATCATTAAGTTCTTCTATAGAAGATACCTTTGGGTTGAACCTATCTGGCAGAGATCTCAAAATTTTTTGGACTAAAGGGACTTCCTCAATTTTTTCACCAAGTCCTTTCATTGCATTTAATAGTTCTTCAACTCTCAGAAAGTACTTCCCAACAGCTTCATCCTCTTTCATATTTAGTTGTTCAAACTGTAATATGTAGGTTTGAATCTTGGCACCCTTTACCTTCTCATTACCTTCATAACTACTAATGAATTTGTCCCACATTTCTTTGGCAGATTCTAAGTGCATAACTTGTAAAAATTATGCTTTTGCAAGCCCACTCAGAATCTCATTCATAGCCTTAGAGTTGAAGTTGAATTCTAGCTTGTCATCCTTAGAAGCTAGTACAACTGGCTTCGCATAACCAGTCTCTACCACATCCCATACATTTGCACCTAAAACCATTATGTAGGTTTTCATCCTAACTTTCTAGAAGGCAAAGTTTGTTCCATTGAACAGGGGGGCCTTATTGGTTGAAGTTCCTTCATGGCTAGTCATGTTTAATCTCTAGAATCTACCCTTAGATAAAAGGAACCCACTCGGATACCAATTGTTAGACAACTGATAGGGGGGGGTGAATCAGTTGTTACTGTGCTTAAAAAATTATGCCAATTTTAAACTCATTACAGAACACTGAATGATGATCACAATAATTTAGGGAAGTAAGTAATAGAGTATTCAACATCAATCAAACACATGAAGTATACAGAAACATATATTCCCGAGGAAACCCATAAAGGGAGAAGACATCTTCTTCTTAGAATGATAGGCAGTCTTTTATGTTATGTACATCATCTATCTTTGAGCACCAACTCAATGTGAGGCTACCACCTTTGTTTTACAAGATGCAACTTGCTGAGAGCACCAACTCTCTGGTTTCTCTAGCACCCACTAGAAGGAAGCACCAAGTCCCTGAGTGTTCCAACACCAATTGGATGGAAGCACCAACTTCCTGAGTGTTCCAGCATCAACTGGATGGAAGAACGAACTTCCTGAGTGTTCCAGTATCAACTGGATGGAAAAAACAACTTACAGTCACACATGCACCAACCTGTATAACATAGAACAATGGTTCTCCCTTTCACCACCCTACCACCCTGTTTTTTCTAGTTGCAACCAGATGGAAGCTACAACTCCCTATTTTCAAGCACCCACTTGAAACTATGAGGACAACAATTTTCCCTAGTACCACCCTACCACCCTGAAATATAAATCTTTGCTTGCTGAAATTTATTACAGTGATACAGTATTTATCAATGGCTTACCAGTCTCATCGTTGTTCAACTACACCACTATGCTCTGCCTACATTAGTGTCTTCCTGCTCGCATATTCTTGCTCTTAAGTTCTCATACAGTCTGTTGTTTTCACCATTTCTTCTCTATCCAACTTATGTTCTTCTTTTCTACATTTTCTCCCTCAGTTCATTGCTTACAGTTCGACTACTTTTTAAAGAGAAACAACAACCTTCCTTTGTCATGGCATATTTCTTTTATTCATGCCCTCATCATCTATTACTCTTCGAATCTCCAACGCCCATGTTAGGAATCTCAGAACGCTCAAGAGCCATGATTCCAATTCCCTAGAACAATGATTCAGTTAGTGTAATTGAATCATAACTGATAAATAAACCACGAAGTGAAACAACAACCCTTCGATCAGACTCGGTTTGATCAACGTCATTGGATTATACACGCAGAGGTTTTTTTTTTTACTTTTCAATGTGTAACCTCCGATGTGGAGCCTAGTAGTGATAGCTCCTTCCCCTATCTTCCATTGATGTGACCTTGGGTGATGCTCTCATGTGACCTTGTGATTACCGGTGTGACCAAAGGTGGTTTGGAAAAAATCCACTTTTTGCCCTGCAATTCACTATAGAGCTCCACGTATGCCTTTGGTGATACCGTGGTTTTGATCGTGGCCCGCTCACGAAAAATTAAGACCTGAGCATGTTTTGACCCCGCAATGCAATGGGACTTTCTATATCATGATCTTGACAGTGCTCCTGAATGAACAGTTCATATTTTTTCTTTCACGATCTGCGGATCAAATCCAACCTCCCTAAATCAATGGTTGTGATTTATTTCGTGATCCGGGCTTCGGGATTTTCAAATTTCAAACCCTTGTTTCTTCTATATGCCAATCTTCCGAAGTCAATGATTTGCAGACACCTGTCCTTCTCAATCGATGACTCTACCTCTACTTCAGGAAATTGACCTTTCAACCAGATCAACAGTTTTGCATCCCCTTTCCTGATCAATGATCGATATCTCCTTCGGGTCTCCGGACTTTTGAAATCTCAAATCTCAAACTCACGCTCTAGATCAGATGACCCAGATTCACTTCGGATGATCCAATGCTTGAGATCTTCTTCAGACGATTTGAAGACTGAGATCTTCTTCGGATGATCCAACGGTCGATAATTTATTTTAGCTCTCTGGACTTCGGGGATTTCAAATATAAAACTGACGCTCTGAATCAAACGACCCAGATTCACTTCGGAGGATCTAACGCTTGAGATCTTCTTCGAACGATCTGATGACTGAGATTTACTTCGAACAATCCGACAGTTGAGAATGTATTTCGTCTGTCCGTCTCTCTGGGCTTCAGGGATTTCAAATATCAAACTGAATTCTTGAAGTGAGATTTTTCCGCAGCGTAACCTCCTCAAATATTTAGACCTGAAACGAATGACGTTCATTAGATCAAGATCTTAGATCAACAACTTGATCTGTCTGCAATGTAGCTTTGCTTTGGATTAAATCCAACGACTCTCCATCTTTACTTATCCTATCCTTCCATTTAATTCGATTCGATGGTTGACGGAAATTCAGGTGATCGAGATCTCAGATCTCAGCCCTTACTTATCATGTCCTTCCACTTAAGGTGATCCAACGGTCATTGCATTTTATCCAGATCTGGTGTCCTTATTGATTTCATATTTTTGGGATTCGGGTAATTCGACTTTCAAGTTGCCAATTCTTTCAAAGTGAGATTCCTCGAACAATAACCTACTCGCAACTTTTGACGTGAACCAAATGTTTTTTGTTGATCATGTTCCTAGATCCATGGCTCGATCTATCTTCAGTGTTGCTCTTCTAGCTTATCCTGACCTTCTAGTTAAAAGTGATCCAACGGTCATGAAGACACTCGAAGCAGATCAATGATCAAGGATAGTTGCGAAACCACAACTTGCGAGTGATTTCACTCGTCACCAAAACTCCGCAATTTGAAGTTGTGTGTTGTTAGTGAGTCAACCAAAATCATCGATCTTTGAGGCTATAAGATCTGATGGTCCTGACTAATTGTGGGATTGTAAATAACATGATATTTAATTCTCCTTTTGATCTCCACAATCTATCCCTGTCGTTGATATGACGATTGCGCATATGACTGTCATGACTTAGTTCGAGTTAATATGATCGTTTGTTAGATCAACCACAATCATCGATATTTGGGTTTATGAGATCTGATGATCTAGACCAATTGAAGGATTAGAAATAGCAAGTTGTTTAATTCTTCTTTCTCTCTCCACAATTCATATGTGTTGTTGATCTATCTTGCAAATTTGATTTTCATGATCCTCCAATGGTCCTCAAGCCCACGGTCACTCATATGACCGACGTTCGTAATGTTAGACAATCAACATGGTCAATTTCTTGATCGGACGGTTGTTGAGGCTTCTTTTCTTCAATGAATTGATCTCGTTGCATTAACTCTTTCCAGCTGCACTTTCCCTCTTTCTTCAATAAAAATATTAGATTCACGGGAAAATAATTTTCATCGCAGCTAAAAATGATGAAATTGTTTGGAAACATTTATTGTGTAATCTCATGAAATAATTTCATAAATATGAAAGTGAAATTTTGAAGAGTCTCTTTCTCATTCATTTGGATTTCAACCAAATTCCTGAAAAGAGAATATGGATATTTCCTTGGGAAATATTTCTCAACAAATAATTTTTCTAACACATCCCATCTAGTGATGGTTCTAGGTAGCAATGAATATCACATTGTAAATATCACAAACACTTTCAAAATTAGCCAAATGATTCTCTGCATCCTCTGAACTATTTTCGAAACATAAAAGTGGAATATACCAACAATTCACCTTCACCACCCAAGCTAACACTCATTCACTAACGTTGTGTATTATGAATACAAATACACAAAAAAAAATATCAAATCCATGTGCATCGACATCATAATAATTAACCATTGCTTCGTAAACATGTATCTACTTTACCTTATTTATATGCCCAAGTCATCCATCTAACAATGAAATATCACTTGTGTTGAAGATTTTATGATGCTAGTGACAATTATAGTGAACATGATGTGATGTTTTTTGGTTTGTAATAATTGAATAAACTCACTCACAAGTGACTATAGTTCAATTTTATTGCATTCAAAATATTGTAGACTTATGAAGTTCTAGATGTAAGGGTGATTAATATACCTATGGTCTAATGAATGAACACTTTTAGGTTTAGTTATTGTATTTTCAATTGAGAACTTATCTGTTTCTATCACAAATGGATGATGGTCAATGAATTTCAATGCAACTTTGTTCCGACCCTCGTTATTCCATGTTTGAGACTAGTCTTAGGGAATGACTTGTACCACTATTGTTTTGGATGGGACACTTGGAAAAATATCACCACATCTTGAATATTTTGTTCTCCATTAAGAAGTCATTTGTACTATGATTTTAAAATCTCTTTATATAAAAATTTGATGTAAACCTTTATTTATTTTGGCACAATTAATTTCAGTGGCCATTTCAATGGAAAATAATTTGTACTAGTTTGTTAGATAGATATTAGCATTTCTATAAAGAAACTAATACAATCACATCGTAACTCATATGGGATGACTATAGAGATTAATCATTCTAACTCTTATTGTAGTATTACTTTTCTATGAGGTGGCATACTTGAATAAGTAAAGATGTAGTCTACTAAGTATTATCATGGTTTAGTTAGTCTATAATGTGTTTTTGTTGATGAACTTCCTTTTGTTACTATGCAACTAGCACACCTCATCCCATTTAGGAGAAAGTACAATCAACAACATTCAAGTTAGATTCATTTAGCTAAGAGGCCATAAGTGGGGAGTATTTTTTCTGCAAAGAAGCTCGATACGTGTACCTAGTCCCAATTGAGGTTGTGTGTGTTGGAGCATCGACAAGGATAAACATAATACCAAGCGTTATATCAATGAGAATTGGACCTTGGTGAGGGAAATATCAACACCTTGATTTCACCAACTCAACAAGATATTATTGACATAATCAACAAAGCTATTCTAATTTGGTTAGTCTACATATTGCTTTGGTTAAAGGAAATTGAGGATGAAAACCACTTTCTTTTAACATGTTCTAACATTCATAATATAAGACATAACTTTACCCAACGTCATAAGAAATACTCTTTGAGATCTCTCTTCCAACTACCATAAATACCATGGTACTTTTATTTCCACTATATTCAAATATAGAAATAATATCATGAGAATATTTTAGGCTAATTATTTTTATTTATTTAATAGAATTTATTAGTCTTAAATGATGGTAAACATCAACATCATTATCCTCACAAATCATTATTATAATCACTCATTCAATTATTGTCATTGATTCTTGTTGATTCATAAGGGATTTAGTATCATAGGGAACTTGGAAAGTCATACATCACTAAGTAATTACATGCTTTGTAATGTGTGGCATTAGGTGTAAACATATGTACATGTGGTAACAAATGTGTCACCAATTATATTCAAAGAGACATAAAGCAAAAATGGTTACTCAATGTATATTCATTACTCACATAAATTTTGGATACAGATTATGTAAATCCCCACTACACGACTCTATTTTTATTACATTTCACTCTTTTAGTGAACTATATTTCTTTCTTGTTGCATACACTTGTAATAAACTATTAGTTTCTCGTTGTTATCATGATTAGTTTGATTTATGAAAATTCCTTGTATTCACCTTTTTATTTTGATGAAAAAGGAATCTATAGTCTGCTTTAAGTACTTATGCTAAGTAGGACAAGTTTATCTGGATGTGAATATTGGGTTGTAGCATTTCTAAAGAAAATAGGAGAAAAACCAAGAAATTTTAAAAGCTTTTCATAATTTATAATTTTAAAATTAAAAGAATTGCATCATTTCCAATCCTCTTATTAGAGGTTGGGATTTCATTGATCTTAAATAAATCATCATATAATTTTTCATCTAGGTTGGTTCTTTCTAACTGTAAAAATTGGAGTTATTGGCTTGTAGTGCATATTTTAGAGGGAGGCCTTATTTTGGAAATTTGGGGTCCTTCAACTTCCATATCTTGTTTGGGGAATTAAATGACAATTTTTATGTCAAAACTTTGTGGATGAATTCCTAGGTCCTTCAACATTGTTCTACACATTGAGATATTTCCAATGGTACAAATATCACCTCAATTGGAGTTCATATGAGGAAGGTATGCCTCCTACAAGTCTACCTATGCTTTTGACCACCATGGTATTCATTGGATGTAGTGTTAGATCTCATTACTCATGCATATAAATCTATTCACATGTGTACTTTACCTAAGATTCTAGAGGTTCCAAAACCTTAACCCTAATCGGGAGTTGATTCATGCATAGAGCCTAACCCTAATCAAGAGTTGAGGCATGAAAAGACCCTAACCCTAACCCTAGATGACTATTAGGACATGTTAAATACTAGACTGATAGGAAAGGAATAGGTTCCATTATTGTTGTATTGATTTACTATTTCATAGTTCAACAAAGATAAGGAATGGATATTGTGAGCAGAATAGATGAAGTAGAAGATTTTGTAGTAACCATGTAGGCCATAGTGTCTATGAAAACTCTATAGTAGTTCATATTTCTTTGTATTTTCATTTCATATCTTAGAAGAAAAAGAGAAAGGCATAATCCTCACCTTATGGTTGGGTTTTCCTATATTGGGTTTCCCAGGGTACATTTTGTGTTCATTATGTGGATGGTGTGGTATTTGT
>SNQJ01S0087652.1:16203-33686 GCA_010110895.2 Picea sitchensis
CGTGATTCCATGGATGGTCCTTCTGGTTATCCTCAGACTTCTAGCGAGCAATACAAGGGACATAAAGAAGTCAGATTCGGTGACAACACAATCGATTCTGAAAGCCGCTGCAAACCATAATCGTCTATCTTTGTCTATCTATGTTGTAAGTAGGTACCCCGAGTTCTAGTACATGTTCAGTTATGGGTGTAGTGGTGTGGTTGTGCTCTGGGTATGAGAAATAATGCATGAGGACATGGACTTTTAACGACCATATGTGCTGTGTATGCAATAAAATATTAACTTCTGCTATAAATAAATAAAAAATGTTTACATCTAAAGTGTAAATTCTTGAATATGTTTACCAATTTTCTAAAATCCAATCTGCTTCTCCTTACCGAAACCCATGTAGTGAAATAGGTATGAGCTATATTCTCGATGTTCTCAATAATAGTGGAGCTCTACTGCAATTCCACATAATGTTTGTGCTGTGAATAACGCTCGTGAATTTTCAAATACATGTTTGTGATCACATGGTGCTATGAATAACTCTCGTGATTCTACGAATAAGTAGTCAAGATTTTGTTAAGGTGTATGCTTGTTATTATCTTATGCTAATTTGATTATTCAAAATGCAATTATTAAAGAAATTTATATTTGGTGAAATTTTTTCAGAAAGTGACTCCTTGAATGATATTTCCTCCTCATTAAGAATATCGATGCCTGATTTTGGATCAGTAGGTATCACACTAGGGATTGTTTCACAATCAACGTGTTCTTCCTAGAGATGGTTTCCTTTTGAAAACAAAAAATGCGTGGTTGTGTTAAAAGAGGTATGTCTTGTATGTTTATTTCTTCTTCTAAACTGGAAAAATCAGCGTGGTTGTCTTTCTCCTGCACAATATGAGAATCTAAAATAATCTTCATAGAATACTCATGGTTAAAGGAGACAAGAAAGTCACAAGAATCATCAGAACACAAAGGTTCAATAACTAATCCATCAACAGTAGGAGAACATTCTTGATCTATATCAGTTGAACTATGATAATTTGTAACAACAAGACAATCCACATCAAAAGAAACTAGCTTCAAATTATCTACATGTGAGGAATAATTCATGTTCAGTCTTCCATATTTTCTTTATTAACAAAATGATCATCATTCAATTCTTTCTCCATAGCTTCCTCTTCCATTCCTTGTGATGGAAAGGATGATATAGGATACTGGGAATCTTACATAACCATCGGTGTGACCCAAAGTGTCCCATTATCAATAGGAACAATCTCTTCTTGGTCAACTACAGAAAATATGAACTTGAATTTACACAAAAGGCCTCCTTTTCGTCACAAGGAAAGATGTTGATGTTTTACTTATACAACTAGCAGTTACGATTCTTCTTTATTATTATAATCATTTAGCACATTAGCTACATAAATAAGATCACTGAAAGAGAGGAAATCACATAAACAATATAGACACACAGATTATCCTGGGAAATCCTCATGGGGGAGAAAACCTAGCAAAAACTTCATCAATATAGATAGACCAAACACCGAACTGATGATACTCCTCTACTCGTTCACTAGGAAGAGTATCACACAACTTAACCAAGAAATACCAAGACATAGACCAAGAACCCTCCTTGAAGTCACACTTAATTGCAGTAACAATTCCTCCAAGACTTGCACACTTCTTCATAGTTGCAGAGGTAGTGCGGTGTGTCCAAATGAGACACCATCCTCACATATAAATACAAGATTTGATCGAGCTTTGGCGAAGTGACCCATATCAGAATCCACTTTTACTATACATCTTCTAGGCTAAGATGAATAGCTCCATAAACTTTTAGGAGTTGCTTTCTTTCTCCCTCATGCTGTTTTGGAATGGTCTCTACATTGGCATCAACTAACTATGACGACAATGGGTTATTCTGAGATCCAATATTTTGAGAGAGGAAATGACTTGGAATGTTTGCATCGTAAATCGCTCAGTGTACACTTTGCAAAATTATTAAAAAGGAGTTTGTGTGTAGGATTATACTATTCCATTGCACTAGAGAAGCCATGGGGTTTGACATATCCACTTTACAGGCTGGGTGTTTAATACATCAAAGCTAATTCAAAGGAATGTATTATAGTTGTCTCCATTGGTGATTATTTTCTTTCTCTCGTCACATTGTATCTCATCCTCATCGTAATGTTAATAAAAAAAAATTAGGTTCCCATTGCACATCAACTAGAGATACTTGATCACCAAATCTAATTTTCTTTTTGTAGTAGAGTAAATATAACTCCTTTCAAGGAAGGAAATCATCCATAACACCTCCAATTACTTTGTGCTAGTTGGGTTTTCCATTTCTTTCAAAAGCTCCCTCCATTATTTTATTTTTCCTGCTTTCTTTTGTTTTTTATGAAGTTGAATGGAGGAAACAAGGCAACACAGTGGCATCGGTGTGAGTTTCTTGGTGTGTGAAATTTTTAGCCATTGAATTTTGTGGGAACACACAGAAGCTTGTAACTTGGTTACATGATCTAATTTTGTGAAAAAAAACCCTAAATCTACTGTGGTAACTGTTTTACGAACCAAAGTGACCACAGCGGAAGTCCAACCGACCATTATCTCTCTCAAGGAAGTTTGGCATTCCAAAGAGCCTCAGAATTCCTTTATACTATTGTAAAACAATACCATTGGAATTATTTTCATTGGATTCAATTGAAATTTGGCACACCCTAATTTGCTGAGAAAAACCATTGGCGTATCTTTGCACACAGTGGTATTTCAAATTTTAGCCCTGTTATCGCACAATTTGTACATTTCCCAAAGCCCAAGGAAAGTGGATCAAATTGACGTAACTGGGAATAACCTACCACTGTCACCACAGTAGGAGATCCCTTTCTTTTTAGGGCAAATCACGAGGCCACCCCAGGGGAGACGTCCCCGGTGACTAAAGAGGGTAAATAACTTATGTCAAATGAAGATTCTTCCCCTCTCACTGGTCACCTTTGAGTTTAAGTCTTGGAGAATGAAGCCTAAAAGGGTTGGTGACTTGCAAAGAGTTGTTTACTAGCATAGAAGGCACAATCAAGTATTCAAATGATAATGTTGCTTCAATCAAGACTAAATAAATCAGATAGCCCAATGAGTGGAATAATAAATGATGCTATGCTTAAACAATTAATGACAAGTACAAATATAATAACACTAGATGATAATGTGTATGCCTCAAAGTAATTAATGAAGTAACAAAGGGACATCGACTGCAATAAGTCCAACAAAGATTTGACATCAATAACAATTTACGACGTTGATAATAGTTTTTCAAGTGCTTGAAATAAAAGTAAATGCAACGCATAACCAATAGCTCAAAGTCTAATGAAGAGTCTAAGTCCAAGTGGTTATAGGTTAGGGTTAGAATCACAAATGACAAAATTCCACAAGGAGTTTGGTCATGCAACAGGGAAAGGTTAGCGGATCACAAAGTCAAGTCCTAAAGGAGTTGATCCTTGCAACAAAATAGGTTAGTAGAAGAGGTTGTTTGAAGGTTTTAGCCCTTAGGGTTTTGAGACCTGCGGTTTTGACTAGTGCCTTGTGTTGGGTAAAAGGGAGTCTAAGGATGGTTTTTGGCTTTATAAGGAGGAAATGGAAAATGATCTAAGGTCAAGGCCAAGAGAAAATATTATGGAGAAGTAACACTTTAGTCCTCCAATAACTTTATTTTGAGCAAGAAGCCTCTACAGGTGTAGCACAAGCTAGGGCCTTGGGGTTCTTTCCTCCTTGAGCTAAAGATGTCGAGGGTGAGATCTTGGAAGTAGGGAGGAGTAATGACCTTAGTTCCCCTATCCTCAGACCTAATGGAGGAGAAGTGCTAGAGAATAGCCTTTCTAGGCCCTAGCGCATCTGTCTTCCTTGGTTTTAGAAGTGTGATGTCACCTTAGGAATTTAGGGTTAGGTTTCCTTAGAGAGTCTAGGTCAACACCTTTAGAAATCTAGGCTTAGGTTTCTATAGGTAAGACAAGAAAAGGAAGCTTGACAAATAAAGAATGAAGAAGTAAATAACTTGGTTCTCCACACTTAGGGTTTTAACATGCAATTTCATAATCTTCCATATACAAGCAAGCAAAATAGACTAGAAACCATAAAAAATGACTAATAACAAAAAAAAAATTACTTATACCAAGAATAATCATGCATCAAGCCACAATTTTCAAAGAGAAATCCTTTGATAAGTTCACCAAGCCAAATCATTCAAGAAAAATCTAGTGCACACCTCCTTTAAAAGCCAAGTAACCTCAAAATAACACAAATTTTCATCCAATAACCCTTAAAGAGGGTCAAATTTCAGACCACACCACTTGTGTGATGAGTGATGGTGAAAAAATGAGATAACTTTCTCTCTATTTATAAAATATCAATGACCTTTAATTATTTTTAGGTCATAAAAAGGTTGACCTGGCCAAATTACATAAAAAATTCAGTTTTTACATAAATGAAAGTAATTAGCCCCTGAAATCATTTCCAAGGATGAAGTCATGCCATTTTAGGGTGATGTTGAGCCCCTAAGGTGGAACGTTGGGCCTCATATGCAGAATGTTTAGCCTCCAAATTCCTTGGATGATGCCACACATGCCAACAAACAGATAACTGCCCTCATAAATGCAAACCCTAGATCTGGATGATGTCTAGGGTCATAATGATGATGTCATGGGATCTCAAGGGTTAACGTCCAAGTGGAAGAGAAAGATCCCCCTAGGTTTAGGTCTAGGTCTGTCAAAGTGTCTCAAGGAAAACATCCTTCTTTCTTCCTGGTGCAAGTCTCTGGTGTCCCTTTGCCCCTGGTTGGGGTCACAGTATCCATATGTGGGATTTCATCCCCATGGAGGTTCGAGCTAATCATTCCCCCATATGTACCTATCCACTGGGAAAAGTCTTGCATCAACAACAAGTATGCCCTCCAGGGGTTCATAAGTAAAGGGGTCATATCAATGTCAATCACCTCTAATAATCAAATTACGCAAACATGTGCATCAAAACCCCCTTTACCCAGACAAATGATCAAAGACGTTATGCAGTTTAACAAGTCAAGTTTAGAGAAGGTCTTAGGGTGCCCTATTGGGATAATCCTCCTTAAGTTTGGGTTTTTTTCTAGGTGAGAACCAATCTAGTTCATGTAAGTGTGTGTGAGGTGGCATGGGGTTAGTGTCTGGGCATGGGTGCAGTGATAACAAGGAAATGTAGGTCTTACCTGTGGGTGCCTTTGTAGAGGGCGACCTACACCTTGTCATCGATGCCATTCTTTCCTAGCCCATTCAATGACCTTTATTCTTAGTTTTATTACTTTTTATTTTCTTTTACGCTTCAAGGGAATAGTTGAGGGACACTGCCCTAGCTTGGTGACTATAGGTGACAACGTTACCCACAAGAATTTCACGGAGATGAGAAGGTTTGATTGTGATGAGCCCCCTTTCTCTTGGCTATGCCACCAATATATACTACCTTGGTTTGGTGACCGAATAGATGGTAGTGTCATATCGCTACATGACCATGGTCATAATAGGACGAATCGTGATGGTACCTCCCATCCACCAACTAATACCTTGAGTGTTTATTTATCTTACACATTCCCTTTTCTTACTGAGAAGCCTTTTACTGCTTTCTCGGAAATCCCTGGGCGAACCATCTGAAAGGTTTCATTTTGTATTTTAACTCTTGCAAGCTACTTTTACCCTCTGGGCCTTTATCCCCTTCTTCGCACAAGGCAAGGTACAACCCTTCCTAGTGTGGAAAACCAAATACCCCAAAAAAGTTAGGGGAAAATGAGAGGAGTAAATATGGAAAGTGGTAAGTATGGAGGGAATGGACGATGAAATTTCATAGACCTACCTAGTGGAAACCCATCCTAAAGGGAGATCAACTTACGAGGGCATCATTTCACCCTTCCATGTATGAACAAGTTAAAGAGCATAATTTCTAAGCAAACATTATGAAATGAAGGAGAATTCAGTGCAACATATTCAAGTGATTCAATAATCAAAGTGACACATACCATGATACCCAAAATCATTACCTCATGGAGCAAGACTTACTGCTACTTCAGGACCAGGCTAGTGGGATGGATACTGCTGCTACTGATAGATGGGACACACTGAAGAAAAGAGGGGCCATGCTCAAGTCATTCAGCTCTCAACACTCCATATCTAGGACATGTGAGCCTCGAGACATGATATCCATAGTTATCCCTAGAATAGGGGATAACATCTGGCTCCAACTCGGGGACATCTTATCACCGTAGAGAGCATGAGAAACTCAACATTTATGGTATGACCTATATCTGCTAGATCTCAACAAAATAATTAGTATTCTTCAGGGCGGTGTTATCACCCCTTTCTCATTTATGATATAATAAAATAAAGGTAAGCATGCATATATACATAATGAAAGAATACAATATGAAACTGAAACTATGATATGCAGATGGTATATACAATGGATGAAAATGCCTAACTTACCTCTACTTAACTGTTGGTTGAATGCTAGGTGTAGTCAAATAATCAGTGAAACCATCCTAGCAATATCTCATAATACCTACCTCTGTGCTTCATCATAAACCAAAACAATGACAATTCAAGCACAAAAATAACATGAGTTAGAAAATGTATTGCATGGTCAGAAATTGTAAAGTCTAGCTAATGGAGGTGAGAGGGAGGGACAAAATTATGCCAAGTCACACTCTTAGGAAAGTTCTCTATCCATATCAGAAAGGGATTGTGAAAAATCAAAGGTTCAAAAGACTGGCTGAAAGAGTCTGAAGGTTGGCTACCTTGGACATCTTCACATCCTGAGGTCTGGGAAGGGACTAGTAAGAACCTAGTAGAGGATGATTGACAATTTCTTAAGGGAAGGATGAAAGATTGAGATACAAAATTTCTTCTTAAGGTATCCAACCTACCCTTGAATTCTAAAAGTAGGCTTTTCCCTAGAGAAAAATTAAGACAAAGGACATGTTTCCCAACTACACCTTTAGTGGCATAGAGAGGTAAAGTAGCCGAAGGGAGCTGAAAAACCTTGTCACAATGATCCTTCTTTGGGAAATCAATGTCCTCACCTTTATCAATATTTGAGCACAACGATGGTTGATAATATTATTCATAGAATAAATCCAATTGCTCAAAGAAATACTCATCAAAATCCTCAAGGTATGATAAAAAATAACCATGAGAATATTGCACTGGGTCATCCTTGGGTGCTTGGAATTTTTTTGTAATTATATCATCATCCTGTTGCCAAATGTCAAAATTATTAGGAAGATCATATGATTGTTGTAAAGACAACATTTGAATATATCCTTCCATATCATAAATGAGATCCTCATCTAAACCAATCAAATCCCACTTACGTCTTCCAACATGTATGAAATCATCAATATTATCAACCATGTCACTACCTTTGTCATAACATGAAGGATTTAAAGCATCCAAGGGTTCCTCTAATACGTCTTCACCTTCAAAATCATAAAATAAAGCATCATCAAAATCTTGAAAAGGGAAATAACTTATTGTGTTCACTTCTTGTTGTGCAGGAGCTTCAATGGCTTGGATGACTTCATCAAATGGACGAGGGTCCATTACATCATCTGCAAGACTTGTCTCTTTAATCATCTTTTTGCCTTCATCAGAAAATGAAGGGCCTAGCTCGTCCAAGGGTTCCTTTACTTCTTTACCTTCTGAATCATAGAACAAAGTGTCATAAAAAACCTGGAAGGGAAAATGACTAACCTCATCCTCTTCTTTTTGTGCAGAAGGAAGAGGATCTTGGATGGCTTCATCAGAGGAGGGAGCACACGTTAATAATTCATTATCATGTTTGATATCTCCTAGCTCTCACTTTTTAACCAGGTCTTCATTATCCTCGATAGAAGCACTAGTAAATTCTTGCTCTTCCTCATGGGATTGGAAAACTTCATTAGGATCCTTCTCCTCAACCTCTTTTTGGTGGATGACCTGTTCCCTTATTTCCTGGAATTTACTAACAAAGTTCTTAAGGGAAACTAATATTTCCAAACCAAGAGCATCTAGGGTATCCTTGGGGTCATCAACTTTAGTTTCTGGAGTAAAAAGGTGTTCTCCCTTGAACAAAGGAGATATTTTCACCGATTTGTATAACCATACAATAAGCTTCTTGGATTGATCTTGGCCCTTTTTTACTAAGGAAAAACCCTAAATTCACTAAGGGTTCATTGGTATAAAGGTACGTGAGGTACTTGTCTTCAGGGTGATGAATTCTAGGAATTTGGTGTAGCGAATTCTCAAACCTAGTATGGAATTCCTTGACAGTCTTGTTTTGAGTTTGTTTAATGTATTCGAGTATTTTTATCAGCATGTGGATATGTTCTATTTTAATATTCCATATTTTGAGAAATGTTTCTTCTAATTGGTCCATAGATGTAATGCTGGCATGAGGGAGACTGTCATACCATTTCCTAGCATTGCCATGAAGAGTGGTAGAGAAAAGTTTCATCTCCAAATATTCAACATCATCATTGATAGGGTGGAGTTGAAATAAAGCCCAAAAATTATCCATGTGATCTTCGACTATAACCCCATCATTACCAGTGAATCTAGGGAGCCAATTTTCATACCTCATAGGAATTTGTCAAGGGTAACCCATAATTTTATTCATATCTATGGGTTTAAAATTACTTGGGTTCCATTGAGAGGCCATGATTGACTTTTTCATTAGTGGAGTCACTAGATAATCCTTCTGAGGATCATCAAAGGGAAAAGAGGGAATCACCCTCAATGGAGTCGCTAGGTAAGATTTGTGAAGTAAAGGATTTAGATAAAGGCTTACCAAAAAAGTGTCGTTCGAGGAAAATTGACTCGATGTTCCCCAAAAATGGTGCCAAAATGTTATCACACAATTTATACTTTTCCCAAATCCCAAGGCAAGTGGATCAAATTGACGTAACTGGGAATAACCTACCACTGTCACCATAGTAGGAGATCCCTTTATTTTTACGGGAAATCACGAGGCCACCCCAGGGGAGATGTCCCTGGTGACTAAAGGGGGTAAATAACTTAGGTCAAATGAAGATTCTTCCCTTCTCACTGGTCACCTTTGAGTTTAAGTCTTGGAGGATGAATCCTAAAAGGGTTGGTGACTTGCAAAGAGTCGTTTACTAGCAGAGAAGGCACAAGAAAGTATTCAAATGATAATGTTGCTTCAATCAAGACTGAATAAATCAGATAGCCCAATGAGTGCAATAAAAAATGATGCCGTACTTAAACAATTAATGTAAAGTGAAAATATAATAGCACTAGATGATAACAAGTATGCCTCAAAGTAATTTATGAAGTAACAAAGGGCTATCGATTGCAATAATTCCAACAAAGCTTTGACATCAAGAAAAATTTATGACGTTGATAATAGTTTTTCAAGTGCTAGAAAGAAAGGTAAATGCAACACATAACCAATAGATCAAAGTCTAATGAAGAGTCTAAGTCCAAGTGGTTATAGGTTAGGGTTAGAATTACAAATGAAAAAATTCCACAAGGAGTTTGGTCATGCAACAGAGAAAGGTTAGCAGATCACAAAGTCAAGTCCCAAAGGAGTCGATCCTTACAACAAAATAGGTTAGTAGAAGAGGTCGTTTGAATAGTTTTAAGAGGTTGTTTGAAGGTTTTAGCCCCGAGAGTTTTGAGACCTAGGGTTTTGAATAGTTCCGTTTGTTGGGTAAAAGGGAGTCTAAGGATGGAGTTTAGATTTATAAGGAGGAAATGGCAAAGGATATAAGGTCAAGGTCAAGAGAAAAGATTGTGGAGAAGTAACACTTTAGTTCTCCAACAACTTTCTTTTGAGCAAGAAGCCTCTACATGTGTATCATAAGCTAGGCCCTTAGGGTTCTTTCCTCCTTGAGCTAAAGATGCTAAGGGTAAGATATTGGAAGTAGGGATGAGTGATGACCTTAGTCCCACTATCCTCAAACCTAGTGGAGGAGAAGTGCTAGAGAGTAGCCTTGCTAGGCCCTAGCGCATCCCTCTTCCTTGATTTTAGAAGTGTGACGTCACCTTAGGAAGCTAGGGTTAGGTTCCTGGGAGAGTCTAGGTCAACACATTTAGAAAGCTAGGATTAGGTTTCTATAGGTAATACAAGAAAAAGAATATTGACAAACAAATAATCAAGAAGTAAATAACTTGGTTCTCCACACTTAGTGTTTTAGCATGCAATTTCATAATCTTCCATATACAAGCAAGAAAAATAGACTAGCAACCATAAAATATGACTAATAACAAAAGTTTACTTATGTGTACCAAGAATAATCATGCATTAAACCACAATTTTCCAAGAGAAATCCTTTGATAAGTTCAGCAAGCCAAATAATCCAATAAAAATCTAGTGCTCTCCTCCTTTAAAAGCCAAGTAACCTCAAAATAACACAAGTTTTCAACCAATAACCCTTAAAGAGGGCCGAATTTCAGACCACACTACTTGTGTGATGAGTGATGGTGAAAAAATGAGAGAAATTTCTCTTGATTTATACAATATCAATGACCTTTAATTATTTTTAGGTCATAAAAAGGACGACCTCGCCAAATTACATCAAAAATCCAGTTTTTACATAATTGAAAGTAATTATCCCCTAAAATGATTTCCAAGGATGGCGTCATTCCCTTCTAGGGTGACGTTGAGACCCTATGGTGGAATGTTGGGCCTCATATGCATAATGTTTGGCCTCCAAATGCCTTGGATGATGCCACACATGCCAAACCGTACATAACTGACCTAATAAATGAAAACCCTAGCTATTGATGACGTCTAGGGTCATAATGATGGCGTTATGGGATACCAAGGGTCAATGTCCAGGTGGAAGAGCAAGATCCCCCTGGGTCTAGGTATTCCAAAGTGTCTCAAGGGAAACATCCTTCTTTCTTCCTAGTGCAAGTCTCTGGTGTCTCTCTGCCCCTGGTTGGGGTCACAATATCCATCTGTGGGCTTTCATCCCCATGGAGGTCTGAGCTAATCATTCCACCATATGTACATGTCCATCGGGAAAAGCATTGCAACAGAAAAAGGTACACCCTCGAGGTGTTCATAAGTCACAGGGATCATAATAATGTCAATCATGTCTAATAATAAAGTTACCCAAACATGTGCATCAAACCCCCCTTTACCCAAAAAAATGCTCAAAGACATTATGCAGTTTAACAAGTCAGGTTTGGAGAAGGTCTCAAGGTGTCTTATTGGGCTAATCCTCCTTAAGTTTGGGGTGTTTCCCAGATGAGAACCAATCTAGGTCATGTAAGTGTGTGTGAGGTGGCATGGGGTTAGTGTTTGGGCATGGGTGCAGTGATAAAAAGGAAATGTAGGTCTTACCTGTGGGTGCCTTTGTAGAGAGCGAGCTGGACCTTGTCATCGATGCCATTCTTGCCTAGCCCATTCAATTCCTTTTATTCTTAGTTTTATTACTTTTTATCTTTTTCTTTTATGATTAAAGGGAAGAGCTGAGGGACATTGTCCTGGCTTGGTGACCAGAGGTGACAACATTACCCACAATCATTTCACGGAGATGAGAAGGCTGGCTCATGATGAGACCCCCTTTCTCTCCGCTATGCTACCAAGGGCCACTACCCTGGTTTGGTGACCAGATAGATGATAGTGTCATACCTCTACATGGCCATGGTCATAATATGCTGGCTCATGATGAGATGTCCCATCCACCAACTAATACCTTGAGTGTTTATTTATCTTATGGGTTCCCTTTTCTTACTAAGAATCCTTTTACTGCTTTCTCAGGAATCTCTGGGCGAAGCATCTCAAATGTTTCATTTTGGATTTTAACTCTTGCAAACTACTTTTACCCTCTGGGCCTTTAGCCCCTTCTTCCCACAAGGCAAGGTACAACCCTTCCTAGTGTGGCAAACCCAATACTCGAACAAAGGTAGGGGAAAATGAGAGGAGTAAATATGGAATGTGGTAAGTATGGAGAGAATGGACAATGAACTTTCATAGACCTACCCAGTGGCAACCCATCCTAAAGGGAGATCAACTTACTAGGGAATCATGTCACCCTTCTAGGTATGAACAAGTTAAAGAGAATAATTTACAAGCAAACTTTATGAAATGAAGGAGAATTCAGTGCAAAATATTCAAGTGCTTCAATAATTAGAGTGACACATACCATGATACCCAGACTCATTACCTCATGGAGCAAGACTTACTGCTACTTCAGGATTAGGCTGGTGGGATGCATACTGCTGCTGTTGATAGATGGATTGCACTGAAGAAAAGAGGAGCCCTTTGGGGCCATGCTCAAGTCATCCGACTCTTGGTACTCCATGTCTAGGATCTATGGGCCTCAAAAGATGATATTTGTAGTTATCCCTAGGATATGGGATAACAAGCCCATTTTTCTGGTTCCTTCCATGATCATTAAAGTTTTTTAATCAAACAAGAATTTTTCTTCTAGGTGTTGAAGATCATAGAGATTGATAGATTCAAAAGCATAGACGACGCATTCACAAGAACTCTAATAATACTACTTCATACTTAGACTTGACTTCTTCATGAAGATCTTGAACAAAATAATCTTTGACATTCTAAACTAGTCCTTGTTCAGAACAACCCTCTTTTTGAAGAAGGTGATGATGCTGATTCAGATCAATAACTAGTACAGAATAAACTTAGTGAGACGATTTCATATATGAATGCAGATGAAGTTCAACTTTCTCTTTCCAAGCCAATCATCAGACCTTGGGAAGAAACTAGGAACAATAAGCACATAACTGATATGGGATATGAAAAGGAAGTCACCTTTCATATTTTGGATTATACCAAACCGATCTAGTTACAGAGTGTTGGATTGCTTCAAGAAGGTTCATATTCACTTGCTCTAGTTCAAGAGTAGATTATGAAATGCCAACATTATCATCGATTTGGCCACATGAAAGATCAATGTTTCAATCTTCATCCTTGTGAGCATTGTGGAAAGCATAATCATCCTTCAAACATATGTTCCAAATGAAGAAATATGAAAAATTAAAGAACCATTATGGGTGGATGACTTCTTGGTAATGGTCATCAACAATCAAGAAGATATATTAGTCATATCAATGAATTCATTCTCAAGTATTGGCACACATTGGATTGAAAGGATTTCCGTGTTCTCACCTTGTACTTGACAGGGGGAATAACATCAACGATTGACAATTAGACTTCAATTTTTAAAGTCCTATCAATCGTGTAGTAACAAGCGAGCATGGGTTGGTTTGTGGTCATTGTGAAAAACTACATTGGTTTGTGGTTTTCCTTAAACCACCACTTAGTAGAAGACTTACAACTTCTGCTACACAACAATTTGTGGTTTTCCTTAAACCTCCACTTAGTAGAAGACTTGCAACTTTTGCTAGAGAATAGTTTATGGTCATATTTAAACCAATATTAAAGAACACTTCCAATTAGCAAAAGACATGAACTTCCAACTTCTATCTAACTTAGGAAATGTTCTAAGAACCAATGAGCCTTAGAGCCAAGTTCCAAAGTTTGTGGTCATCTGTAAACCACCAGATTGGTTTGTGGTCTTCCTTAAACCTCCGCCTCATCTTGGAATCACATATGCCCCTTTGGATTAAGGGGGGGAATGTTGGAAACATAATATGTTAGGGTTACTCAGAGAAGGAATATAAAATGTCACAAGATGTGAACCATCATCAAGAGTCCAAGAGACCTCTTGGAAGATGAATCCAAAGGTCATCTAAACCGTGTATTTATACGTGTATCATATTGATGAAATAAAACTCATGCTTATTTTTATTTTGTTTATTCCAACATAAATGAATAATCGAGGATGAATTTCCTTTATGATGTTGGGTGTAAATGTGTTTAAGTTTCCAAAACAATTTACCTTTATTTTGTCTTTTTTTTCTTTAATTAGAAACCATTTCTTGATTATTATTTTTGTTTAGTTAAGGTTGTTTACATTTATTGAATTTAGATAATGATAAATTGTGAAGCTTCTTAATTGACATGGTAACCTAAATTCTAGATTGTTGATCCAGATGGATATTGGTGGCCACCCATTTATTCCAATTGTCTCCTCTTGACAATATTTAGTTCAACACGTTCTTCTGTACTTATTTGTAATTGTGGGTTCTACACTTATGGGTCTGTCTGAAGCCCTACACATCTTCCAGGTGGATACTGGTGGCCTCCCACCTAATCCAAATGGATTATTTTGTATGTTTTCATGTCAACACATCTTTCTGTACTTCCAGGTCCATTTTGGGGCCCTAAATAATGTTTTTTTGGCTCGCCACAATCAAACTGTAGACAGAGTCAGAGTTTGGCGACGTAATGTGTAGTTCTCAAAAATACCTTTCCAAAGGGATATCACATGCCTAAAACGAAGGTTGTATGTAAAAGTTAAGACCCCGAGAAGTTGAGGTGCCAACTTACCCATAGGGGCCCACATAAGTTTTGGTGTTTCATCTCCCAGGGTTAGGTTCTTGGATGTCTAGGGTTTTGGCATTCATGAGTAATGTTAAAAGGGCCTCTGGAGCCTCATTGTAATGATTATGCTCAGACGGATGCATGTAGAAACCACATCTCTTCTCAGAGATAGCTACCACCATTCGAGCAAGTGTTTCAGTTCTACAATTTTATAGTTTCAACATATTTCATTTATTCATTAGAAGATATTGTTCACTGGATATCTATGTTGTTCTTCATATTAATGTGTTTATTGTATCCAGTATGATAATCAGTTCGTTCCGCTCCTAAATCTAGATCAATGGTATTAGAGCGGTCTTCTCTTCATTTATTTTTCTTCGTGCATGTCCCCGACAAGATATAACGCACCCACTACGAAAATAAAAAATTTCATCGATTTTTCGAGGATCAAAATCCCTGAATTACTCATGGGGGGCCTAGCGCCCGCTAGTTCCTCATATGTTCACCTCCATGTGGTTGTGGGTCACGACTATGGGCTGAACCAGTACAACGTTTCTTTGCACTTCGCAACTCAATGCTTACCTGAACGTTGAGTCTTTCAACTCTGCAAACCCTGAAGCTCCAAACAACGAAATGCCGAACCTCGACAGGGCTATTGAATGGAAAGTTTCCCTCCAAAGGGATATCGATGGCCGTAAGCCTCCCCTGATTCAACGGTATGGATCCTTCCAGGGTTTCGGTATTCGGGAGTTCGAAATGCAACGACTCCAAGACTCATTGTCATTCAAATCCCTGAATTCCGTTATGGGAATTCGTGTAAGAGATCGACGGCTCTTAAGAGTGTGGATCCAATGGTCCATGGGATTTTGGGACTTTTCCCTGAACTCTGACTGCTCACCGCGCGTCTCTTTTGGTTGTCGGTCTAGATCCCTTCAGGACTTCTCCTTTCTATTACCAAGCACGTCGGGATTTCGGGTATTGGGATTTTTCGATTTTCTAAGGCAAGGTTTCTTGCCCTTTGGTTTCCTGGATGCCGAAATGCTGAAACGTCGACCGACAGCCACGTGTCCCTTCGATGGACGGTGGCGACCTTCATCCAAGATCAATGGTCGTGATCTTTTTAGGATGATCAACAGTCACGATCAAATCCCGACTTTAGTTAATCTCATTCTCACCTCACACCATTTTGGGGTTTTGGTGATCGGGATTTCGCGACTCGCGAAGACAAGGGTTCTTTCCCTTTGGTTTCCCGGGTGCCGAAACGTCGAAGCAGTTACCAGCAGCCACGTGTTCTCTATAGATGGACGGTCCAGGTACTTCCATGGACCATGGGGTCTACGGTCCCGATTCCTTCATTTCTTGCAACGGAAAAAGGGGTCGTGGCATTAATGTCTGCGTCTCTTCCTCAAATCTAACGGTCATTACAGGCCTTGGGATCCTCCGAAGAGATCATGTTCGTGCATTGCTTGCAAAGGCGGAGAGGGGCCGAGGAACTATCATCCACTTTCCTTCCCCATCTCCAATGGTTGTTACGGACCTTGGATCCTTTGAGAGGATCTCATTCGTTAATCGAGATTTAAACATATGCTAACATTTTGGGAGTTCACTAGTCGAAGTTTCGGGACTTATCAATCACGAGAGTCCGACCTCTTGTCAACGGAACTCCCAAACTCCCGATTTGCGAAATCCTGATAGACTCTTTCTTTCGGGATTCTCCCGAGATCCTGGATTACTGCCACGTATCCTCCCTCAGATGGACGATCCTCGTTGTTTCATGATTTCACGACTTGCGACCCCCAGTGACGCAAATCCTTTGTCAACTCGAATCCCCGGTATCTGAAATATCGATGGACTCTTGATCTCCACCATGTGTCCTTCACGGATGGACGGTCCAGATCTATATTGGGACTTTCACCATGGAGTGTCCCGATCTCTTGTCATCAGGACTTCCGGAATCCCGAACTATGAATCCCCGATACCAACTCCTCTCTCGGGACTTTTGCCCTTGTTCATGAGGGCTTAACCCTCATGCATCTCCTAACAGATCCAACGAGTGTCGGGTTTTCTAGCTAAGATCTGACGGCTCAGATCTGTCCCACGTTGTGCACTTTCCCCCTACTCTCTGGACATGGAAAACCAACGGTCTAGATACTCCCACAGACTTTGGGGATCTACGGTCCTGATTTCCTCACTACTCACAAAGATAAAAGAAAAGGGGTAAGGCATGTAACACCCTTGTTTCTTCCTCCAATCTAACAGTTGTGAATGACTGCAGATCTTCCGACGGGTTCTCGTCCGTCGATCGGTACTTATCCCTACGCTGCTACTTCGGGATTTCAAGAGGATCATTCTTCCTCGTATAGGGTTGCTAAGACTTGCGCATTCAAGTCCTTTTTTCAAGTTCTTGGTAAACTTTTCCAAGAAGGGTATCTTCGTGGAGAGATCTATTCCGGGGCATTCCTGGAAACAGATAAGGGGAAACAAATTCCCGAGAATGGACTGGAAGTCTAACTTGGTTCAACTTATGCATAAATAAAATTTATCTATTAACATAAGCCATGCGTGGTTTTTCTGTTACAAGCATACATCTACCCTTTTCTTATCAAAACACTGCACAGACAATATTATACTGTAATCATTCACAATTTCACAGTTTATGAGCATATATGTCAGCATATGAATTTCAAGATGCAAGATGTAAAACACTTATCAGAAATAACACCAGAAGTGAGTGCAACTGTTGAGAGGGGTGCTCGTTTCCACCCAACCGTAGGCTCAACGATTCTGATAGGATTTACCACTAGCCACCCCCGAGCTGAGACCACGATGCTGTGAGACTGTGTCTCGGTTTTCCAATGACCGAGAATGAGGGTTACTCTCCCCCTTCTCTGCTATCACTCACTCTGCGTATCTCTAGAGTTCTCTTCCTCCCCTCGCGTCTACCCCAATCGCTTCTCCCTCACGCCTTATCCTCTTGCGAGGTTGCGTGTGGCGCGATTTCCCTCGCACTGGTTAGGCCTGACGACTCTACGGATGGACGGTTCACCCCCCCATCCCTCATT